>OZ030394.1:35897567-36017567 GCA_964023965.1 Melinopterus prodromus | reverse complement strand
AAATTAAAATAAGGCAATATTAAATAAATTATTGTCCCAAATGACCAGGACAATTCAAATTCAAAATTAAATTGTAAATTAAAATTCTCAAACCTTACAGAAACACTTTGCCGGTATCCCTTCACCCGACTAACCTAACCTCAACGTTTATCAAATAAAAACAACCAAGTAAATTTAGAAAAGACAAAGATAAGATAAACTTATCTAATTAAATTAAATTAAATCCAATTAAATCAAATTAAATCAATCTATATAATTGAAATTCAAAGCAAATAAAAATTATTAACGAGGTTGAGGGAGGCTAGCTACCGTTGCAGCATACGCACAACAACGGTCCACCGCAACAACTGTTTGTTGGGGTAGGTGAGGTTAGAAACCTTCCGGACAAAGACACGATAGTGGTGAACGGCTCACCCAAAGTAAATTATACAATGAAAGAAAAATACAATTAATTACGACACGAAAAAAAAAACTCCGGCAGCACTGCGTCAAGGGCGAGGGTCACGCAGGGGCCCGGTGGAGATATAAATATAAGTCAAACCTTGACCTCGGCAGCGAAGGAATGTCCCCGTCCCACGAAGATACCCGCAGTCCTAGCAAGGCAAACTCTCCGCAGCTTCCGACGCTCCACTCCAGGACGCCACCCAGTCCGCTAGATCCACTCGATCAAGTCGTGCCAGAGTTATCACTCCACGAAACTGGTCCTCCGATCGAAAGGGTTGTCCTCCGATCCAAAGACGAAAACGTCCCCAGACGAAGACACCACAGAAAAGGATAAACGCCACCAGACGTAGAATAAATATCCAAGAGGTCCAGACGACGAATAAATATCCGGCGATGAATAAATATCCGACGATGTGGCCTAAAAATATTCCCCGCAATAAGGAACCAATTCTCAAAGTAATAAACGAACCAGAGACTCACCCTAAGATCTTGAGCGGGCTTAACCGTGAATCCAACAGTAATCTACGTACTAAATCCGCACAAAAGGCGACGGGGTTCCAACCATATAACACACTACAATGGTTAAAACTTCTCAGCTTGGGAAGGATGGTTCCGCATACAGCGAGAGATACTTCGTACACCAGCAAGGCACCAAACAAACGAGTAACTCCAAGTCACTTCCACACAGCTTCACGTAGACTCCAGGATAAAGTTGACTGACAGCGATTCGTCAACAACCAAGACTCAACAATCCAGAGGGACCAAATGCGGATCTATAAATAGCCTCGCCCCCCACTTTAACCGGACCAAAAACTTCGCAAAAAGGCAATTAGAGCGACTTTAATCAAAGGGAACCAGTCATTAGGAGCAGAAAAATCCAAGGAGACTCATAATAACCCGGTCGACCAAATCTGAACAGTAGATTAAGAGAAAACAGGAGAAATGAATGGGAAAATACACTGTCTCGAACCCCGCATAAAAACTAGCCCTACTCAAATACGCAACTTTATTCAAACTCTGTTAATAGTGAACCAAATTCAACGAACGATGACTTGATGTAGAGCTGAATTTTTCCTCGTCACCATAAAACAAAAATCGTCGCTCTACGACGTCGCGTCGAAAAGTTACGCAATAAATCGATAAATCGCCCAAGAGGTACAGGAAGCGCCATCTTACGGCGGATAGCGGAAACACGTTCGAAACTCAAGCTACCCATGCAAAATCACGGGGGGGCGCAACCAACCAGTAAGAATTCAACCTGTGTGCAAGACCTGAGAAACTTGAAAGCGGCGACAGTAGCAGAGCATAATCCCTTCAAAACATTCCGTAAAAACGGCAGTGTAACATTCCCCCTCTCCTTTCACAACGGGAAATCTTCCCAAGATTTTCCGGGTTACTCCTGACCGGCAACTGAAACAACAACCCGCACGCCTAAAAATGCACCGGAGGACAAACAACTAATGAAATTTACTTAACCTAACTGAAAAGGCACCGCACTGTGTACCGCCGATGCCCAAGCCGAAGGCCGGCGCCAATGGTGAATCATAACATAAAAGGGACAACACAGAAAGATAGGAGTTGGAGGTTGCATTGCGCTCTAGCCGAGTGGCTAGACCCTCGTGTACAACCTCCGGACAAACGCAGCAAGAATACATAAACAGATTCACCACGGGACCCAACACCCGGCCCGAACTCCAGCAGTATGCAACACAGGGGGTTCCCCGAAAACAAAAACCAAGGCGCATTGCCTTCCAAAAAAAAATGTACCATCTACCAAAAAAAAGACTGAACGTTAAATCGAAATACAAAACCTAGGAACACCCGACCCCTAGGGTGGTGGCACCGGCATACCTTCAAAAGAAATCCAAAACATTTTTGAGAGGAAATTCCTCATCAAAAAGACTCAATATACAAGAAAACTCTCCCACTTCCGCGCGTTGGGAAGAGGGCATTCCTATTCCTGATCCAGGAGACGATGGTGGGTGGAATGGTATATCCGTGTCCCTTTATCAGACATTTACTGAACGCAGGCTCACGGCTGAAGTATTTTTATGCCCCTCCAGCAGAGCGCGGGTGTTTTATCTCAAAGTCTCATCCTCAACAGCAGGTTTCAGATCCTGAACATGCCAAACTCCGCGGGACTTTCCATCACTATCCTCCAGTTCGTACGTCCACGAACCCATCCTTCGTTTCACAACATACGGGCCAACAAACTTTGCAGCGAGCTTAGCGTTAATATAATTAGCCGCATCGGAAAGAGCTTTATTCCTTCGCCATACCTGCTGACCCACGACATACTGCACAGGTCGTCGTCGTAAATTGTACACCCTGCGACCACGTTCCTGGGCGGCTATAAGCTTTTTCTTAACTTGCAGAAAGAGTTCCTGAAACCCTTTGACTCTGGTAGGAACGTCGGGAGGGTCCTCGGTTAAGGCCTGGTTGAAGGTTCCACCACAGCCTACGTAGTGCCTGCCGAAATTTACATAGAACGGGGAATAACCAGTGGTTTCGCTACGCGAGGCGCGTATGGCACAACCGATGGGCGCAAGGTACTCGTCCCACTTACGTTGGTTATCCTTAACATAACATCCCAGCATTGTCTTCACAACACGGTTGACCCGTTCTACGGGATCTGCCCGGGGATAGTATAACGGAGTGTAGGAAACTGTCGTGCCGTACGAGTCACACATATGCTTAAAGTCCTTGCTCCTCATCTGGACGCCATTGTCGCAGATCACGTATTGTGGAGCGCCATACACGAGGAAAACATGGTCCTCCACGATCCTCGCAAGGCCCTTAGCAGTCGCCGAACGGAGGGCGAAAAGTAGGACAAACTTACTGAAATAATCACTAACCACCAGAAGAGATGTATTTCCCTTGGAGGAACGAGGCAGAGGTCCCACAAAATCCAGACTTATAACCTGCCACGGACGAGAAACTTCCGGGCGGGTGCCCATCAGTCCTGCAGGAGCACGCTGCTCAGACTTCTGCGCTGCGCAGATCACACACCGTCGCACATACCTCGCGACATCCACGTGCATCTTCGGCCATATGAATCTCTCCCGCAAACGCCAATAAACCTTGTATCCACCCACATGACCAGCGCTAGGGTCATCATGGTACCTTCTTAGCAGCAAACTCCTACAATCCTTCGGGACCACCAGCTTCCATTCGTCGCCGGGATCAGAAAGGCTAAAACGGGTCGATTTAACATACTTATACAGCCTACCGGCCTCCACTCTCCATTGAGGGAACTTGGACAAATTGGCCTCCACGCGCGAAATCATACCGCGGTACCAAACATCCGTGGTAGAGGAAAGCTGCTCATCCAGCATCTCCACGACGTCAACGGCAACCGGCACAGACCGAGATAAACAGTCCGGCACCACGAGATCCATTCCCTTCCGATGCACGATATTAAAGTCGAATGGCTGCAAGCGGACGGCCCATCTAGCCAATCGCCCGATGGGGTCCTTCAGGTTATTAAGCCACACTAGGGAGGCGTGGTCAGTAATGACCGTGAAACGGGTTCCCTCGAGGTAATGCCGCAGCTTCTCCACGGCCCATAGAACTCCTAAACACTCACGCTCCGTCGTCGAGAAATTCCTCTCTTGGCGGGTCAAGGAGCGGGATAAGAAGGCAATCACCCGTTCCCCCTCGTCGAAACTTTGAGTAAGGACCGCACCGAGACCAAACGCGGAGGCATCGGTCTGCAGGCAAAAGGGCTTCTCGAAATCGGGGCACGTTAGAATAGGGGCAGAGACCAAATGTTGTTTCACCGCAACAAATGCCCGTTCACATTCCGAAGACCAAACAAACTTCGCGCCCTTCTTCGTGAGGTCATTAATAGGAGCGAGGATGGAGGCAAAGTCCGGAACAAACCGCCTATACCAGCTCGCCATCCCGACAAACCGCCGAATCTCCGACACCGACCGGGGTACCGGAATATTCAAAATTGCTTCCACCTTTCCGGGGTCCACACGGAGTCCGTTTCTGTCCACTACATACCCCAAATACTTAAGTTCGGGTCGGCAGAACTGACACTTGGCTTGACTGATAGTCAATCCAGCCGCCTGCAGACGGTCCAGAACCTTTTCCAGGATTGAGAGATGGGTGTCAAAGTCGGGTGAAATGATAATAATGTCATCTAAATATACTAACACGTAAGGCTCCAAATCCGCTCCCAACACGCTATCGATCAAGCGTTGCCAGGTCGCCGGGGCGTTCGTCAGACCCATTGGCATCCTTCGAAATTGATACAAGCCTCTTCCGGGGATAGTGAAAGCGGACAGCTCGCGCGATTTTTCGGCGACCGGAACCTGCCAATACGCTGACTTTATGTCTAGAGAGGTCAGGTACCTGGCGTCCCTCAGACGATCGAGAATAGACGAGATATAAGGAAGGGGGTATGCGTCCCGCTTGGTGACCGCATTAATACGTCGGTAGTCTACACAAAAGCGGTAGCTTCCGTCCTTCTTGGGAACGAGAAGTATAGGTGCTGACCAAGCGCTCTTGAAGGGTTCCACCACTCCTTGCTCCAATAACTTCTCCAATTCGTCATCAACGATCCTCTGTTTAGCAGGGGAAACCGGGTAATAGCGGAGTTTGATAGGAGGCGAATCAGTCACTATTTCATGTTCCACCGAAGTAACAGTACCCAATACTCCGGAGCCCATGGACCGGAAAGTACGGTCAATCAAACCATTCAAGGCTAATCGCTGCGGCGGCGTCAGCTCATCTCGCATCTGCAAGTCACATACCTCCGTCGCACCATCGACGAACCTCCATACGTCGTTACGCAAGTCGGGGATTATACCCATTCCGCGCCAAAAATCCATCCCCAGGGTCAGCCTATGGGGTAGAGCGGGAATCACCATTACATTTATCACACATGTCCTTCCCATCAACGAAAAAGGAGTCGCAATGGTTCCCAACGAAGAACAAACATCACCATTGGCCACGGCACAATCGCGGCGCGAAGTCGAGTCCAAGACAAGACCCAGAGATAATAAAGCTCGGTAGCCCATCTCTCCAACGATGGTATTGGTCGCTCCCGAATCCAACAGACCGAGCATGTCGAAGCCCAAAATTGAGACGTTAAGGTAAGGTCTTGAGTCACCGGAAGCATGCGAGATGATGAAATCAAGCAGAACACGATGCGCAGCGTCGGGGGTCGAAAGGGGGTGTATGGAGGACCTCTGATGACCAATCAGGCCCTCCGATCGGAGTTTTCCGAACGGGGAGGATTACAATCGGGACAAGTCCGCATCGTCACATCCGGGCGCTTACATCGATAGCACCATTTGGGACGGGGCTGGTTTCGCGGGCACTCTCTAGCCATATGTCCTTTTTTGTGACAGTTGTAGCATTCCACGCCGGTGAGGTCCCTCGGGGGTCGCTGGGGAGCTGAAGACACAGAAGCGGCCTCCAAACTAGAAGATATGCACGCCAACTCAGGCTCGACGCAATCTCGACTTCGACGAGGAGGGGCCTGATAATGATCGGCTCGGTACTTCTTTGTCTCTAGTTGGAGACATTCTGCTTCCAACTGTTCCATATTATGGACCGGGGGGAGCTGCATTGTATAAAAGGGGGCCAAATTTCGTCGTACTATATCCAGCTGTACATCCCTGGACATCTGTCCATACCGGGCAAACAGAGCCTGCATACACGATAGATACTCGACGATAGGCTCATTGAGTCCCTGGGTCCTACCCAGAAGCTCCTGGAATAAGCGACTTCGGTAGTCGGGAGGGAGGTAATGCTTCATTAGCAACTCGGACAGTTCCTTCCAAGTCTTACACTTCCGAATGGCCGATCGATACCACAACAACGCCTTACCGGTGAACAAATCCAACGATGAGCGATACAAGTCCTCCTCAGTACAACCCCGAGCTCTACTCAACTCATGGACACGATCCAGAAAATCCATCACGGACATAGATTTGGGATCTCCGGAGAAATGAAGATTCCACTTATACAGGGGAACTGGTCGATCACTCGTTCTAGGGTTCGATGAACGCATGCTGGTGTCCCGCGCCGGAGGCTCATCGGAATCTCCAACATCGGAATCATCACCGTCGTCAACCTCAGTGCCATCCCCGCCGTCAGCACTAAGGAGGGAGTTGCTTAAATTTAAACCCCGAGGTCGAGATCTCCTCTGCAAGCGTGTCAACAGAGCAGAGACTTTAGCAAGCCATTCTGCTCGCTTCTTCGCAGTGGCAGCCACAACTCCTTCCGTAGGAATTCCATCCACACGGCCCAACAAATGCAGTACCCGGGAACAGCAACGCGGGTGACCGGATCGATCCTCTCCCATCGTCTGCACCAAGAGCTCCAGCTCGGTAAACTTTGCAGAGATGGCATCCAAATCCTTTTCATCATCGAACTCGTACTTGGGGTAATGGAGAGGACGCTGGGCCCGAAACAGCCTCATCATCGACCGCAAGCTGGCCCGGATATCAATAACAGTCATGGCAGTTGGGTCAACTCCTCGCACTTGAAGCTCGAATTCCAATTCATCTCGCCTCAAATGGTTCACATTCATCGCAGGCGCGGTCATGGCGACAGAGAAAGAATCAGTCACGAAAGAAAATCAAATAAATACCAACAATGGAGGGAACCGCTCGGAGAGGGGAGGTCACACGTGCTACACCAACGGCAAAAGACACAACAACAACAACAAAAAATCCCAAGCAGCAAAGCGGAAGCAGTTCAGCAGCAAGGCAGCAAAAAAAAACAAACTCGAAGACAACAACCAAATTTAATCAACTAAGGACGACCTAATTAACAAAGAAGGGCCCCACGTTGGGCGCCAATGAAACACCTTGACTTTCTATTCCCGATGAAAGGTATAAAATATTTCAAAAATAAGTTCCGGAACCTTGAGCTCTACCTGTGCGCTCATGCAGTCCTTGGGGTTGCACCGACCAACTCTGGGAGAGGGCGTGGGGATAAACAACATCCAACCGCAAGGTTTACCGAAATGGGCGCCACACAATCTAACCCCCGCCGTGGACTATCGCTTGATTGTGAAAGCTGGCTGAAACAGAAATGATGCCACACAGGGACAAGAAGAGAACCAAAGTTGCCGGAAAATCAAGTTTATTAAATACCCATAGACAAAAAAAAGTAAAAAAAAGTACACGAAATTACAGCGGTATCTCGGGAAAATATCCACTGACCAGCAAGGTCGACCACCGTTCAAATGATCCACACCAGAACGAGTCACAATAATACAATTTATCAAATACACCAAAATATCAAATAGCAACGCTTCGGCAACGTTAGTGCCGATAATTAACCTGAAAAAAAAGAACCCGAAAGATAAATGCGACAACCGACGAACACGTTCTTGGCCAAGCACGAAATTCACCGCCGTATCTGGGATAATATTCCTCCAGACGTAAAATTAAATTAAATGAATCCGACCGAAAAGCGTTGGGAATTTGATTAACAATAGTGTCAAAATGGATGAAATTAATAAATTAAAATAAGGCAATATTAAATAAATTATTTTCCCAAATGACCAGGACAATTCAAATTCAAAATTAAATTGTAAATTAAAATTCCCAAACCTTACAGAAACACTTTGCCGGTATCCCTTCACCCGACTAACCTAACCTCAACGTTTATCAAATAAAAACAACCAAGTAAATTTAGAAAAGACAAAGATAAGATAAACTTATCTAATTAAATTAAATTAAATCAATCTATATAATTGAAATTCAAAGCAAATAAAAATTATTAACGAGGTTGAGGGAGGCTAGCTACCGTTGCAGCATACGCACAACAACGGTCCACCGCAACAACTGTTTGTTGGGGTAGGTGAGGTTAGAAACCTTCCGGACAAAGACACGATAGTGGTGAACGGCTCACCCAAAGTAAATTATACAATGAAAGAAAAATACAATTAATTACGACACGAAAAAAAAAACTCCGGCAGCACTGCGTCAAGGGCGAGGGTCACGCAGGGGCCCGGTGGAGATATAAATATAAGTCAAACCTTGACCTCGGCAGCGAAGGAATGTCCCCGTCCCACGAAGATACCCGCAGTCCTAGCAAGGCAAACTCTCCGCAGCTTCCGACGCTCCACTCCAGGACGCCACCCAGTCCGCTAGATCCACTCGATCAAGTCGTGCCAGAGTTATCACTCCACGAAACTGGTCCTCCGATCGAAAGGGTTGTCCTCCGATCCAAAGACGAAAACGTCCCCAGACGAAGACACCACAGAAAAGGATAAACGCCACCAGACGTAGAATAAATATCCAAGAGGTCCAGACGACGAATAAATATCCGGCGATGAATAAATATCCGACGATGAAGCCTAAAAATATTCCCCGCAATAAGGAACCAATTCTCAAAGTAATAAACGAACCAGAGACTCACCCTAAGATCTTGAGCGGGCTTAACCGTGAATCCAACAGTAATCTACGTACTAAATCCGCACAAAAGGCGACGGGGTTCCAACCATATAACACACTACAATGGTTAAAACTTCTCAGCTTGGGAAGGATGGTTCCGCATACAGCGAGAGATACTTCGTACACCAGCAAGGCACCAAACAAACGAGTAACTCCAAGTCACTTCCACACAGCTTCACGTAGACTCCAGGATAAAGTTGACTGACAGCGATTCGTCTAACAACCAAGACTCAACAATCCAGAGGGACCAAATGCGGATCTATAAATAGCCTCGCCCCCCACTTCAACCGGACCAAAAACTTCGCAAAAAGGCAATTAGAGCGACTTTAATCAAAGGGAACCAGTCATTAGGAGCAGAAAAATCCAAGGAGACTCCTAATAACCCGGTCGACCAAATCTGAACAGTAGATTAAGAGAAAACAGGAGAAATGAATGGGAAAATACACTGTCTCGAACCCCGCATAAAAACTAGCCCTACTCAAATACGCAACTTTATTCAAACTCTGTTAATAGTGAACCAAATTCAACGAACGATGACTTGATGTAGAGCTGAATTTTTCCTCGTCACCATAAAACAAAAATCGTCGCTCTACGACGTCGCGTCGAAAAGTTACGCAATAAATCGATAAATCGCCCAAGAGGTACAGGAAGCGCCATCTTACGGCGGATAGCGGAAACACGTTCCAAACTCAAGCTACCCATGCAAAATCACGGGGGGGCGCAACCAACCAGTAAGAATTCAACCTGTGTGCAAGACCTGAGAAACTTGAAAGCGGCGACAGTAGCAGAGCATAATCCCTTCAAAACATTCCGTAAAAACGGCAGTGTAACAATCTTCCCATTATATTCGTCTCTATACATGACCACTGTAGTACCTCCCTTGTCACTATGAGTTACTACCAATTCACTGTGTTCTTTCAGGAATGTTTTGGCTTTTCTGTAATTCAAGTTATGTACATTTGTGTCTCGAGGCATGCATGCTAGATAATTTGTTGTTATATTTGTTACCTGAGCTCTGTATCTATCTCTATCTTTCTCCTCTACAAAGGTTAGCACGTTCTCCACATCTGCTAAAACCTCCTTACTGGTATTTCTCTTTTCTCCATCGGTAATGCAAACTTTGGTCCCAGTGCTAAAATATTACATACACCCTGTGGTAGTTGTACAAAAAAAAGAAGAAAGATCAAGAAACTAGAAGAAAACCAAGGAATGAGTATAGCCATACAAGAAGGTTGGATAAAAACTTAACAAATGTACAACTACCACAGGGTGTATGTAATATTTTAGCACTGGGACCAAAGTTTGCATTACCGATGGAGAAAAGAGAAATACCAGTAAGGAGGTTGTTAGCAGATGTGGAGAACGTGCTAACCTTTGTAGAGGAGAAAGATAGAGATAGATACAGAGCTCAGGTAACAAATATAACAACAAATTATCTAGCATGCATGCCTCGAGACACAAATGTACATAACTTGAATTACAGAAAAGCCAAAACATTCCTGAAAGAACACAGTGAATTGGTAGTAACTCATAGTGACAAGGGAGGTACTACAGTGGTCATGTATAGAGACGAATATAATGGGAAGATGCTCGACATTTTGGAAGATAGACATAAGTTTAAAAAATTAAAAAAGGATCCAACACAGACAACACAGGCCAAAGCAAACAAGTTGATAGATGAAATGGTACAAAAAAACATCATAACAGTTGAGCAGGGTAAGAAATACAAAGTATATAATTCTGTGTGTCCAAAGATCTATGGAAATCCAAAAATACATAAGGAGAATGTACCGTTAAGACCAATCGTATCAGGGATTAGAGGCCCGACTAGATCCATAGCTGACCTGGTAGCTCAAATGCTAACCAAAGCGTATAACACTGACAATGAGTACTACACTAGAGACACGTACGAGTTCGTAGAATACATAAGAAACATCAAAATACCCGAAGGATACCAGCTAGTATCATTAGATGTCGTAAACTTGTTCGGCAACGTAACGAAGGAAGTCGTAATACAAGCCATAGATAACAAATGGGAAAGTATAGAGGAACACAGCAATGGTATGAACAAAACACATTTTCTAAGGTTGGTCACCTTTGTACTTGACAACAACCAATTCATGTATAACAACTCACATTACTGCCAGATTTCAGGCTGTGCAATGGGTTCAAAACTAAGCCCAATTCTGGCTCAATATGTCATGGATCAACTGGTGGAGGAAAGCTTAACCCAACTGGATTATGAAGTTCCCATTCTTAAAGAAATTTGTAGACGATATAATAACGGCAGCTCCCAGAGGAAAACTTGATGAAATGGTTGAGGTATTTGAACGTTATCATGAGAGACTAAAGTTTACCACGGAACAAGAGGATGAAAATGGCGCAGTGCCATTTCTGGATACGAAAGTGATGAGGGATGATGAAGGTAATATTACTCTGGACTGGTACCAGAAACCTACAAATTCGGGGAGGTATATAAACTATTTTTCCAGCCACTCCATGGGAATTAAACTCAATCTAATTAGACAACTGAAGAAAAGAGTCACAACTATTAGCAATCAGGTCCACAGAAACCAAAACTTAAAGAAACTGGAAACTATTTTGCTGAAGAACTCCTATCCTGGAAGATTAATAAAGAGTATATTGTACGGACAGGCTGAATGGGAACCGGGTGGAGATGTGGATACAGAGAGGGCAGGTGATAGAAATCAAGACATAGACAGCCAAGTAGAAAGGAGATGCATAACGATGATGAACATACCTCAACTTACTAAGAACATCACAAAACTGTTCAGAAGAGAGAACATCCGCATAATCCCGAAAACAAGTAAGACAGTAGGCATGTTATACACTAAACTAAAAGATAAAACACCTTTAATTTTACAATCTGACGTGGTTTACAAGTTGCAGTGCGCGGCTTGCCCAAAATGTTATATTGGACAAACATCCCAAATTATGAGAAAGAGAATTGCGGGACACAAGAGCGACTGCATTAAAAATCCCTCAAGATGCATGTTAGCCACGCATGTCAATCAGCATGATCATAGAATCAATTACGATGACGTCCAGGTCATGGATATAGAAGCAAATTACACAAAGAGAGCATTTTTAGAGATGTACCACATCCAAAAAACACCTAAGACAATGAACAAAAAATCTGATTTGCAGGGTCTCAGTGCAATTTACACTTACATTTTGGAAAAGGATACATATCACACTAACTTTGGGGACAGCCTATATGACCAAGCCATAACATTCTGAACGTACCCTAACTGCATGCTGGATTTAAATTTGACAAGTTGCCAGCTTCACACCGAATATAATCAAGAAAGAAAAAATGATTGCATGTGCTAATAGGTACAAAAATCTGTTAAAAATATGCCCTGTGTCTTATATTATGTTCTAATTTAAGGTTAATTTAAGGCAGTGGATGTCTGTGCTGGTTAATTTTGTGATTTCGTTGGCGTTTGTGGAGATATTGTCACGTAAATGTTCCAAACAAGAAGTTGCCATGACATAACCTCACTTCTTGTAAGTTATACTACTCATTTTAAATTGCAATATTGTCTTACTAACTTTTAATAAACATTTTAGTGTCCTGATGATGGTTATGAACAATAAACCGAAAGCTTGACTGAAGAAAAAGAGTATTTACTTTTCCTAGCTCCCGTCGAATCCCCTTAATCACCTTTATATATATATATATATATATATATATATATATATATATATATATATATATATATATATATATATACCGCATAATTAGCTATATAAAAAAACTTACTCGGAGTTGGTTAAGGTGGCGAGGACATAACTTTTAACCCGCTACAGGACACAATATTAAAAACACGTGTACATACCCAATGACGAACCGGAGAGCACTAGTGCGACCTTCAGAGGTGGTCAACCACCGATAGGCGTGGAAGCGAAAATCAACCCCACCCAGGCAAAAATCCAAAACATAACGGGGCAATAGTATAAACAATTAAAATGTGAGTGTAGATTCACTGATTTCACCCACACTACGCCGAGCTCTATCAATTCGAATAATGTTGGAGTAAATGATGCTTAGATTTTCCACGTCCTGTCTAAAATTAACCGTATTATTATTGAAATTTATATTGTACATCTCTAAGAACATCAAGTTACAATAATTTGGCTCAGTGTCCAGAATCTTCACATCATCAAAGTTAAAAGTATGGTCATGATAATTAGTATGGCAAGCCAGAGCACATCTAGACTTTTTTGTGTTACAGTCACTCTTGTGTAGAGTGATTCTGTTTTTTAGCCATTGGGTAGTCAAACCAACATACTTGCGGTCACAGTCATTACAAGCGATACTATAAATTACGTTTGATTTAAATAGTACGGTGTTATATCTTTAGTTTTAGTGAATATTCTAGACAGCTTCATCGGGTAATGCTGAACCAACTTAATATTGTCAGAGATGAATGGTTGAAAAACTCTTTTTAATTTATGTGTTACAAGAGGCAAAGACATTAGCTTTATGTATAAAGGTGGTTGGTCGTTCGGTGGGTCAAAAATGCTGAAGGCTGCTTTTTGCGTGTTAATGGAAAAGAATATTTTATTGACTAATTTAAGGGGAAAACCATTGTTCACAAAAACACCTTGGAGTTTCTTGAGTGCTGAAGGCTGAAATTGCGGACCACAAATTTTTAAAACACGATTTGTCATAACACTGATGGTGTTGATCTTATGACTAAACGTGTGACTAGAATAATAATTAATGTAACGTCCCGAATAAGTGGACTTGGTGTACCAGTCGATAGCCACCGAACCGTCCTCACACCTCATCACCTTACAGTCCAAAAACGGAACAAAGCCACTGTTCTCACCTTCAAACGTGAATTGTATATGGTTATTAAAACCGTTCAGAGTCGCCAAAGTGTCCTCCACCATGCCAGACGGAACGCATGTGATAATGTCATCAACAAACTTATAAACGAAAGGGACTTCAAAGTTCAGGAGTGGTAGAACATTATTGAGCACAAAATCCATACTCATGAGTGCCAAGATGGGACTTATGGGGGACCCCATGGGTGGCCCAAATGTTTGCAAATAACACTGGTCGTTAAAAGTAAAATAAACGTTCGAAAACAGGAAGCTCAAAAAATCAACGAACGAGTCCACAGTAAAATTACAATTTGGTTCTATTAGGTCCCACTTCTCCCTTACAATGCCGGTGACCAGAACTAGTGGTATATTAGTGAATAGACTGACTACATCAAATAACACCAGAGTATAACCAGGGGGAATAGCCACATCTTTTGTCCTGTTCACAAAATCAAAGGAGTCAGTTACATTGTAATCAGTGCTGTTCATGATTGACGAAGACAAAATGCTAGCCAGATGTTTTGAAAGCTCATAGGTTGTCGAACCTGACGCCGAAATTATAGGTCTGAGTGGAGTCCCATCTTTATGTATCTTGGGGAGAAAATAAGCTTTAGACAGATTTGAATTCCTAATTTTCAGTTTCTTGAATACTTCATCACTAATCTGTCCTTTATTTTTAAGTCAGTCAAATGTTTAAAGAGTCTATTCTGTATGGGCCCAAGGGGGTTAGTATCTACTTTTAACTTTTAACATATAAAAAAGTAGATACTAACCCCCTTGGGCCCATACAGAATAGACTGTTTAAACATTTGACTGACTTAAAAAATAAAGGAGTCATTAGTGATGAAGTATTCAAGAAACTGAAAATTAGGAATTCAAATCTGTCTAAAGCTTATTTTCTCCCCAAGATACATAAAGATAGGACTCCACTCAGACCTATAATTTCGGCGTCAGGTTCGACAACCTATGAGCTTTCAAAACATCTGGCTAGCATTTTGTCTTCGTCAATCATGAACAGCACTGATTACAATGTAATCGACTCCTTTGATTTTGTGAACAGAATAAAAGATGTGGCTATTCCCCCTGGTTATACTCTGGTGTCATTTGATGTAGTCAGTCTATTCACTAATATACCACTAGATCTGGTCACCGGCATTGTAAGGGAGAAGTGGGACCTAATAGAACCAAATTGTAATTTTACTGTGGACTCGTTCATTGATTTTTTGAGCTTCCTGTTTTCGAACGTTTATTTTACTTTTAACGACCAGTGTTATTTGCAAACATTTGGGACACCCATGGGGTCCCCCATAAGTCCCATCTTGGCACTCATGACTATGGATTTTGTGCTCGATAATGTTTTACCACTCCTGAACTTTGAAGTCCCTTTCATTGTTTGTTGATGACATTATAACATGCGTTCCGTCTGGCATGGTGGAGGACACTTTGGCGACTCTGAACGGTTTTAGTAACCATATACAATTCACGTTTGAAGGTGAGAACGGTGGCTTTATTCCGTTTTTGGACTGTAAGGTGATGAGGTGTGAGGACGGTTCGGTGGCTATCGACTGGTACACCAAGTCCACTTATTCGGGACGTTACATTAATTATTATTCTAGTCACACGTTTAGTCATAAGATCAACACCATCAGTGTTATGAAAAATCGTGTTTTAAAAATTTGTGATCCGCAATTTCAGCCTTCAGCACTCAAGAAACTCCAAGGTGTTTTTGTGAACAATGGTTTTCCCCTTAAATTAGTCAATAAAATATTATTTTCCATTAACACGCAAAAAGCAGCCTTCAGCATTTTTGACCCACCGAACGACCAACCACCTTTATACATAAAGCTAACACGGTGACTATTTAAATCAAACGTAATTTATAGTATCGCTTGTAATGACTGTGACCGCAAGTATGTTGGTGTGATTACCCAATGGCTAAAAAACAGAACCACTCTACACAAGACTGATTGTAACACAAAAAAGTCTAGATGTGCTCTGGCTTGCCATACTAATGATCATGACCATACTTTTAACTTTGATGATGTGAAGATTCTGGATACTGAGCCAAATTATTGTAACCTGATGTTCTTAGAGATGTACAATATAAATTTCAATAATAATACGGTTAATTTTAGACAGGACGTGGAAAAGCTTAGCATCATTTACTCCAACATTATTCGAATTGATAAAGCTCGGCGTAGTGTGGGTGAAATGAGTGAATCTACACTCACATTTTAATTGTTTATACTATTGCCCCGTTATGTTTTGGATTTTTGCGTTGGTGGGGTTAATTTTCGCTTCCACGCCTATCGGTGGTTGACACCTCTGAAGGTCGCACTAGTGCTCTCCGGTTCGTCATTGTGTATGTACACGTGTTTTTAATATTGTGTCCTGTAGCGGGTTAAAAGTTATGTCTTGCGTTTGAATTGTATAATGTTAATTGTGTCTGAGCCTCGCCACCTTAACCAACTCCGAGTAAGTTTTTTTATATAGCTAATTATGCGGTGACTTTATTGTTGTTTTGATTTTATTTATTGTAGATGTAATTTTTGCCTGAAGAAGAACCAATCCCGGTTCGAAATATAGCATATTGCATAAAGAGAGTTCTCGTTTTCTTCTGACTAAATGATCGAATACCCACATAACCTCATCATTTCGTTATATATATATATATATATATATATATATATATATATATATATATATATATATATATATATATATATATATATATATATATATATATATATATATATATATTTGTTTAACTTTACTTTAGCCTTGTAGATGATATTAAAAAACACAAATACCTCTATTTAAAATTGTTTATTTTCTTTGGTATTGCAGACAAAGCCTACAATACAATGTTTGTGTTTTTTAATATATATATATATATATATATATATTAAAATAAAACACAACACGATTGTTTAACACCGTGTATTAATTGGGGTTGCTGGCTTAGTCACTTTAACACATTAAAAAGTTAAAATAATACAATACATTGGAGTAACTGACGTTTCGGTGGTGTACTCCACCTTGATCAGAGTAAACTAAATATATAGATAATGCATATGGTCGACGTACCCCTACTGACAGAATTTATAACTGGCAAGGTCAACACGTGCAATAAAATATGAACATACAAATTTTTAAGTTTTGTTTAGGTTTATAATTAAACTATATGTTTGCATCAAGTTGTTATCGGATCGGTCATTAACCGCGTTACAATTTTTAATTATTTCGATTGCTTCGATTACACTCCTGTTACCAAAATTCTTTTCCGTTCGTAGAACTTTTACTTGTTTAAAATCAAATTGATGTCCAGTATCGTTTTGATGTTTTTTTAAAGCTGTGGAATTTTGGGAGTATTTATGCCCTTTTAATCTCTCTTCCAATAATTGCTCGGTTTGTCCTATGTAAACTCCATTACAGTTTTTACATGGTATTTCGTAAATGCAATGTGACTGTTTAAGCAGTGGTATATATATATATATATATATATATATATATATATATATATATATATATATATATATATATATATATATATATATTTCCATTGAGTGTCCATCTTACTCCTTGGCTATACCGTACTGATGAGGACTAATAGTCCGAAACACGTGTCTACCGTTGCTTCTTCGTATATATATATATATAAAATTGTATAAATCTTGGGAAAAGGTCCACGAATCAAGCTACTCAATTGTTTTCACTTCTATATATTTCACTGAATCTATGTCAGCATCATCAGGAAGAAACTACAGGACAGAAAAATGGTGTAAGACATAAGAACAACGGAACGATGCAACAACACCGAAACTTACAACTCGAGCAATTATCAGCACTGAAGCAACAGAGCCATGAGCGTGAGGTGTTACAAAGCAAGGTAAAGCAGCCACAGTCAATCCCCTAAGCACAGGAAAGCCAGCAATCAAGACTAACATCCAGTCTGACAGGTAAGTTCAATGACCCAAGCCACAC
This sequence comes from Melinopterus prodromus, assembly GCA_964023965.1. Classification (NCBI taxonomy): domain Eukaryota; kingdom Metazoa; phylum Arthropoda; class Insecta; order Coleoptera; family Scarabaeidae; genus Melinopterus; species Melinopterus prodromus. The sequence goes on along the minus strand of OZ030394.1, from coordinate 35,999,859 downwards.
TTCGGCACTAAAGTACATAATTTACAATACATTTACAGGATTAAAAACGCACAGCGACAGCAACTTCTTCTTGATGATGCTGACATAGATTCAGTGAAATATATAGAAGTGAAAACAATTGAGTAGCTTGATTTGTGGACCTTTTCCCAAGATTTATACAATTTTATACTTACGAGGTCGAGAATAATTTGGATTATTAGCGATATGGGTTATTATCACAACATCCGGTCAAGGTATGGTGCTGAAACAGAAAGAATGATGAAGATGTGGTCCACTGACGATAAGAAGCTTGCAAATTCCAACAATAGAGTTATATTCCTATTATGGTGTAAATCGAACCAGGTTCTGCCAAATCACATAAAGCATAGTTACAGGGGAGTGATGTCACTGGTTACGGCTCTGGACGCCACGCTGACTGGCAGGGCTATCCATCTAAATGCACAAATAGGAGAGAGGATACTTATTATGGTGATACAGGCCGTGAACCTCAAAATCCGACGACTTACTACGTCCATTGGTTTGGCATATGAATATTTGCGGGAGGTTTTGCCGGCCCACATCTTAGAGGACTTCAGAGTCAGTCGTCGGTTGGCGTATGACAAACTGTTCCGATCGATAAGGAGTAGCAATGTGTCCAAGTTTAATGCTCTTCTGTCACAGACGATGAAGCGGAAGTATTTTAATGATAATGATGCTTGGCTAGTTAATCTGTCAAGTATAGAGATACCTGAGGATGTGTGCGATTTTCTATCACTGGGGCCGGGATTTGCAGTTCATGGACGTCCAGAAACCCGTAGTGTTTGTCAGTTTATTGCTGAAGTGGAGTCAGTGGTGGATGAGTTGGATTCCAGTGCGACCGAGATAGTCAGGGCGAGGGTTGCGAATGGCATTACCAATTTTATCACCCAGAGTAGAGACCAAACACCTCACGATGTGCATAGAATATTTAATAAAACCAAAGCCTTTCTTAAGAGCAATCCCACAGTATACGTGTTGAACTCGGATAAGGGCAATTCTACCGTCCTCATGGACAAGCACGATTATGACCGGAAGATTGGAGAGCTTTTGGGTGACACAGAGACATATCACCGACAAGCAAGGCATTCTCTGTTTACTCTTCAGAATAACAATAACAAACTGATTAAGAAACTCTTAACGAAGGATTGTATCACTGCTGACTTGAGCCGTCAGTTGACTGTTAATAATTCTGTATACCCGAAACTATATGGTTTGCCTAAGGTGCATAAACAATTGGTTCCTCTCAGACCAATTGTATCCTGCGTGGGTGGCACCACGCATGGACTGGGTAGGTTTTTGGCACAGATTCTGACACAGGCTCTGGCCACGAGGACTAACTACAATGTCAGAGATACTTTTCATTTTGCTGAAGAGATGAGGAATGTCGTTCTGCCCCCGGGGTTCGTGTTGGTCTCTCTGGATGTTGTTTCCTTGTTTACGAACATACCGCTGGACTTGGTGACTGGGATCATCACTGATCGATTTAACGTGATAGAGCAACATTGCAGTTTTACAAAGGACCTCTTTGTCGAGGCCTTGACTTTCGTTTTTAACTCCAGCTATTTCTCCTGCAGCGATACCATTTACAGACAGAGACAGGGCGTTCCAATGGGCAGTCCAATAAGTCCAATTTTGGCAACATTGGTCATGGACGAATTGCTGGACTCGGTGAGGGGTCTTTACCATTCCAATTCCCTTTTATATTCAAATTTGTCGATGACATCATATGTGCAATTTCTCAAGATAAGATTGACATAACATTGCAGCCATTCAATGAATACCATGAAAGGTTACAGTTTACCATGGAGAATGAAACGGGCCAGTCGATACCCTTTCTGGACACCAGACTGGTGAGAGGTGTTGATCACAGCGTGAAGTTGGATTGGTACCAAAAGGCTATGGCATCTGGACGTTACCTGAATTATCACTCTTGCCATAGTATGAAGCAAAATATAAACACGATCTTAGGAATGAGGCACCGAGTCGAGAAGATCAGTGACCCGGAGTGGAAGATGAAAAACCTCGAGAAACTGTCTACGATGATTAGAAATAATGGTTATCCAGCTCATCTCGTGAGGAGACTTGTTTTTGGTGATGCCTTGAGAAGTATGGCGCCTGGTGGTGGAGCAAATGTCCATGTAGAGGTACATGAAGCTGCTTAATTTGGGCAACCTGACTGACTCCTGTATTCGGTTCCTTGGACCACTTACAAACATCCGGCTAGTCAAGTATAATGGTACAACGATCGGTAAGCTCTTTGGTAAGCTAAAGGATGACACGCCTGACCAGTATAGATCGAACATTGTGTACAGTGTTCCCTGTATGGGTTGTGATAAGCGTTATGTCGGCCAAACTACGTAGTGGTTAAAGAATCGTCTAATTCAACACAAAAGTGACGCTAGAATAAATAAAAGATCTTGTGCGCTGGCAACGCACTCAAATGATTTAGATCATGCATTTGACTTTACTGGTGCTGTAGTGTTAGATTGTGATAGAAACAGAAAGAGAAGATTGTTTAAAGAAATGTACCATATTAGGAACAATAACTGTGTGAACTTTAAGACAGACACTAACACTATCAGTTGCATGTACACATATATATTTCATTTATTGAATAGTTGATTGTGATACAATTTTAAATGTCGAAATTAATCACTTCGCAACCATTAATTACTTTGCGCAAGTTGATGTTCTGATTTTGGTTTCCATTGTTTTGTTTCGTTAGGTTTGTTGCAATGACCGTATCGATGTGTTGTGTTGGCGTCCCTGCTTGTTGATTTTATCGGTCTAACCTATAAATTTGTGACAGACGCTCCGTTTATGTGCTCGTGTTCTACTGTGAACTTTTGGAAAATTTGCGTTTGCTCTGTATTTGCTGCCATTGCGTTGTTGGTTGCGCTGGTATGTACTTGTTGCTGTCGCTGTGCGTTTTTAATCCTGTAAATTTATTGTAAATTATGTATTTTAGTGCCGAAGTGTGGCTTGGGTCATTGAACTTACCTGTCAGACTGGATGTTAGTCTTGATTGCTGGCTTTCCTGTGCTTGGGGGATTGACTGTGGCTGCTTTACCTTGCTTTGTAACACCTCACGCTCATGGCTCTGTTGCTTGAGTGCTGATAATTGCTCGAGTTGTAAGTTTCGGTGTTGTTGCATCGTTCCGTTGTTCTTATGTCTTACACCATTTTTCTGTCCTGTAGTTTCTTCCTGATGATGCTGACATAGATTCAGTGAAATATATAGAAGTGAAAACAATTGAGTAGCTTGATTCGTGATTCGGGCAATTCCGTCATACGAAGAAATAGTCCGAAACACGTGTCTACGGTTGCTTCTTCGTATGACGGAATTGCCCGACAAACTTCCTTTCTCCTTATATATATATATATATATAGTAGAAAGGCTAGTGTGGTTGGGTATTCGATCCGTTTATAATAAAGCTAACTCTTTATTTTTGATTGCTATATTTCGGAACTAATTGCTCCTTCTTCAGGCAAAACTACAAAAGAACACGTAACACAAGTAATGAATACACGAACATAATAAAAAGCGTCAAAGTACTTACAAATATGAGTTACATTAAACTGCACAAGTTGCGAAACTTCTCCAACATCTCCAATAAATTAAACAACATCTATAACACGTACACAACAATGTTAAAAATAACCTAAACGGTGAGGCCGCTGTGGACTTGTTTTGGCGGCAAAATGACAACATTTACATTCCGAATACAACCACGGGCATGCGTCAGGTATAACAAGAAATCGTGCCACACTAGAAAATTAGACTATTACTAGTCACAGTTCTCACGCTTGTAGAATACTTTTTATCTATTGAAATTATATAAGAATAAATGTTACTAATACCATCCACATCATTCTTAAAGTTCACAGCGTGGTCAGTCAAGTTTACATTGTACATTTCTAAAAAAGTCTGTTGTTATGGTCTCTGTCAGAATCTAAAACTTTAACATTCTCAAAATTAAACGTATGATCTCTGCTGATAGAGTGCAATGCTAAAGCACACCGTGTTTTCCCCGTACGGCAGTCGCTCTTATGCAAAGAGACACGGTTCTTAAGCCACTGGGAAGTAACACCAATATACGTCCCCTCACAGTCATTACAGTCAATTGCGTAAATCACATTTGACCTAAAGCAAACCTCGTCTTGATCTTTAATCTTGGAGAATAGCTTATCTACCTTGTTGGGGTAATGTTGAACTATTCTAATGTCTTCCGGAAGATAGGGCTTTATTATCGCTTGCAGTTTTTCTGTTAGTCCCGGTATCATGGCAAGTTTTTTATATTTAGTAGGGGCGGGAGGGTTAGGTAAATCAAATATACTCGGTATTGGTCTGTGGGTGTAAGTAGAAAACAGAATTTTGTTCAACAGCCTGTTAGGGAAACCATTATTCAGAAATACCGTTTTTAATCGTTTAAGTGCTGATTGTTGAAATGAATCACTGCAGATCTTAAGTATTCTATTTTTCATAGCAACAACGGTGTTAATTTTGTGACAAAAGGTATGTTCAGAATAAAAATTTATATACCTTCCCGAGTACGTTGGTTTGGTATACCAATCAGTGGTTAACCGCCCATTTTCATCCCGAACAAGTCTGCAGTCTAGAAAAGGTATACTGCTATTAGCTTCAGATTCCACGGTAAACTGAATATGTCTATTAAAGGTGTTAAATGCAGCCAAGGTACTATCAACCTTCTGATCCGGAACGCACATGATCAAGTCGTCCACAAATTTATAAATAAAGGGAAGGTGGTAATCAATTTGGGGAATTACACTATCAAGAATATAATCCATCACCAGGAGAGCCAAAATTGGACTGATGGGAGAACCCATCGGCGTTCCAAACTTCTGCAAGTATATCTCGTTCTAAAATAAACTTCAAAACATCAAGAAATGCTTCTAATGTGAAATTGCAATTTGGCCCAATCAACTCCCACCCATCCCTTACAATTAAGTATACCAAGTCAACGGGGATGCTAGTAAACAGACTTGCAACATCAAGAGAGATGTTTATAATTAGAAGGGATCTCAACATCTCGGACGCTGTCAACGAAATGGAACGTATCTTTAATGTTATATTGAGTGCGATCTGCTAACGAAACCGTCAAAATATCAGAGATAAATTTTGACAATCTATATGTTGCTGAGCCACTAGCTGATATAATAGGTCTGAGAGGGATATTCTCTTTGTGAATTTAATATTAGATATATATATATATATATATATAATGGGAATTCGACGGGAGACTTAATAATACTACAACTCTTCAATCATTGAGCCAAGCTTTCGGCGTATTTATTTTACCGCCTTCTTCAGGGCACTATTAAAATTACAACAATTAATTACTAAACAATTACAACATTTTAAATATTCTACTTACATGGTATGTGAGGTTAAATAATAAAATAAATACACCATTAAAGTTTAATTGACATATTTATCTTCTTCTATCGTGTTATATCAAACTACTGCTATAGGCGATGGATCAAAAACTGCAGGTGAAATGAAATAGCTATACCACCATCTTGTGGCAAGGTGTACTGAGTTTTTTTTTTGTTTATATACTTGTTGCCAACATCCCGACCCCTTTATCCCCATACACACAGAACCAGATTTGAATTTCAAAATGTGATTGCATTCTCAAACAAACTATTAAAATTATTACTATTGTTTATATTATAATCTAAAAGGTAGGTGTAAATATTACTTAAATTTTGTATATCGGATCTTCTATTAATTGAGTCGTCAGTTTTATGTATATGATACATCTCTAAAAATGATCTTTTGAGGTAGTTAGGTTCCATGCTTAATATTTTGACTTCATTGTAATTTATTCTATGATCATGTTCATTTATATGTATCGCCAAAGAACATCTCTGCAAATTATTTTTACTATCGGTTTTATGTCCAGCTATCCTACTTTTAACAAGTTGAGAAGTTTGTCCCACATAATACATTTGACAGTCGGAACATTGCAGTCGATAAACGACATTTGATTGTAACAAAGGAGGTGTTTTATCTTTTAATTTACTGAAAATTATGTTGATTGTTTTTATACTTTTTTTAGCTATCATTATGTTTTCTTGCTTAAAGATTCTTATAATTTTATTTGTTAGGTCAGTAACATCCACCATTGAACCATACTTTTTGCTTTCTGAAATGTTGACATTCTGAGCCCTGTTTATATCATTATCCACTACTACTGCATTGTTTTCACGATTCGAAGTTCTATAAAGTAAATTAGTTACTAGTGCTCTTGGGTAAGAATTTTCTATCAAAACTGCCTCCAACCTTCTTAAATTTTTTAATAAATATTCTTCATGACTAATATGTGTTATACGTTTTTTCATTTGCTTGACAAAGTTTACCTTCAGTCCCACTCCGTGTTGTGAAAGGTAATTGATATACCTGTTGGATGACGTGGCTTTTTGATACCAGTCTAATTTTAAATTTCCTTCAGCATCTCTGATTACTTTTGTATCAAGAAATGGTACTCCGTTGTTATTATCTTCCCTTTCGACAGTAAACTTTAAGTTTTTGTCAAATTTGTTGAATGTTTCTAGCATTTAATCTATACCACTTTCAGGTACGGCCGTAATCTGGTCATCAACAAATTTTTTCATAAAAGGAACCTCAAAGGAGAGTTCTGGCAAACATTCGTCAAGCAAAGCATCCATGATATATTGTGACAATATTGGACTCAGTTTCGATCCCATGGCACAGCCAAAAATCTGTAGATAATGACTATCTCTGTAAGAAAAGTAATTGTTCTCCAGCACAAAAGTTATCAAATCCAGAAAATGTGCCTCCGTCATATTATTTGCGAAATCCCTGATGTTATTCCAATTTTTTCGAATGATTTTTATTGCTAATTATTTTGAGACATTTCCAAATAAATTTACCACGTCCAATGACACGACTCTATAATTCAATGGTATCTTTTTATTCTTCATGAATTCTGTAAACTTAAATGTGTCACCTGTGTAATATAGATTATCAGTATTATATGCGTTATCTAATATTTGTGCAATGAATTGAGCAATAAACATTGTGGGGCTTTGCATTCCCAACACTATGGGTCTAAGAGGCATATTTTCTTTATGGATTTTTGGATTTCCATAAATCCTTGGACAAACTGCAATATAAATTTTTAATTTTTTCCCTTGCTCTGGAGTTAACTCTTCTCTTTGCACTAAATCTGAAATTAATTTATTACCTTTAGTCTGTATGGTGTGAGTTGGGTCCGACCTAATCATTTTCAAAACTTTAGTATCCTGTAATAGATTTAACATTTTGTTATTATAATCATCGCTGTACATTACTACTGTTGTTCCTCCTTTATCACTTCTCAATGCCATTACCTCTTTGTGTTCTTTCAGAAATCTTTTTGTTAAGTTAAAATCGATATTTAATTGATGGGTCTCTTTGTTTTGATAAGATAGGTGGTTGGTTATTACGTTTGTTACTTTGGCTCTATACATATCTCTCTTATTACTATCTACTTTACTTAAAATATGTTCAACATCTGCTAATAATCTATCTATTGGTACATCATTATTTTTTACTGGAAGAGTGAACTTAGGTCCCAGCGCCAAGATGCCGGCAACACCCTTGGGCAATTCTACCGTTGTACAGTTTCTTATCCACCTATCCTGTACAGTTACATTTTGAATTTGATTTTCCTGCAATTTTTTGATTTTATTTAAATTTGATTGTTAAATTTTATGAAATTTTTTGTTGTACAATACTATTTGTCTTCCTACAAACTCCCTCAAAACTAATTCACTAACATTACTCAAGCTATTCATAATTGATTGTTTCTCGCTATCTAATTGATTAATTTTATTTATTGTATACTGAATTTCAAAATTTAAAATCTTAATTATTAACCTGCTATCAAAGTCCTGTATGCTTATCATAAGTTTTCTCTGCCTGGTATCGAAAAGTTGAAAGAGGTGCTTGGTGTTTTGGGATATGTGCCTGGGTTTTAGTCCTTTTCTTTTACATTCGTGAAGGCATATTCGTTGGTTGACTGCCGATGCCATTTTTATGTTCAATTTGCTCCATTGTTTTAGTTTTCGTGTTGTTTGTATGCCCTACTGCGTTGTTGTTTCCTGATAAAACCCCATCTGTAATGATATCTACAAGGAGTCACTGTCGTCCGTTAATAATTGAGATTGGTTCTCTAATGGGAATTCGACGGGAGACTTAATAATACTACTATGTATCATATACATAAAACTGACGACTCAATTAATAGAAATTGCTAGAAACATTCAACAAATTTGACAAAAACTTAAAGTTTACTGTCGAAAGAGAAGATAATAACAACGGAGTACCATTTCTTGATACAAAAGTAATCAGAGATGCTGAAGGAAATTTAAAATTAGACTGGTATCAAAAAGCCACGTCATCCAACAGGTATATCAATTACCTTTCACAACACGGAGTGGGAGTGAAGGTAAACTTTGTCAAGCAAATGAAAAAACGTATAACACATATTAGTCATGAAGAATATTTATTAAAAAATTTAAAAAGGTTGGAGGCAGTTTTGATAGAAAATTCTTACCCAACAGCACTAGTAACTAATTTACTTTATAGAACTTCAAATCGTGAAAACAATGCAGTAGTAGTGGATAATGATATAAACAGGGCTCAGAATGTCAACATTTCAGAAAGCAAAAAGTATGGTTCAATGGTGGATGTTACTGACCTAACAAATAAAATTATAAGAATCTTTAAGCAAGAAAACATAATGATAGCTAAAAAAAGTATAAAAACAATCAGCACAATTTTCAGTAAATTAAAAGATAAAACACCTCCTTTGTTACAACCAAATGTCGTTTATCGACTGCAATGTTCTGACTGTCAAATGTATTATGTGGGACAAACTTCTCAACTTGTTAAAAGTAGGATAGCTGGACATAAAAGCGATAGTAAAAATAATTTGCAGAGATGTTCTTTGGCGATACATATAAATGAACATGATCATAGAATAAATTACAATGAAGTCAAAATATTAAGCATGGAACCTAACTACCTCAAAAGATCATTTTTAGAGATGTATCATATACATAAAACTGACGACTCAATTAATAGAAGATCCGATATACAAAATTTAAGTAATATTTACACCTACCTTTTAGATTATAATATAAACAATAGTAATAATTTTAATAGTTTGTTTGAGAATGCAATCACATTTTAAAATTCAAATCTGGTTCTGTGTGTATGGGGATAAAGGGGTCGGGATGTTGGCAACAAGTATATAAACAAAAAAAACTCAGTACACCTTGCCACAAGATGGTTGTATAGCTATTTAATTTCACCTGCAGTTTTTGATCCATCGCCTATAGCAGTAGTTTGATATAACACGATAGAAGAAGATAAATATGTCAATTAAACTTTAATGGTGTAGCCGGAAAATGCAAACGAAGGAATGCTAGTTGTGCAGTTGTTTATTTTATTATTTAACCTCACATACCATGTAAGTAGAATATTTAAAATGTTGTAATTGTTTAGTAATTAATTGTTGTAATTTTAATAGTGCCCTGAAGAAGGCGGTAAAATAAATACGCCGAAAGCTTGGCTCAATGATTGAAGAGTTGTAGTATTCTTAAGTCTCCCGTCGAATTCCCATTAGAGAACCAATCTTAACTATTATGTAACGGACGACAGTGACTCCTTGTAGATATTATTACAGATGGGGTTTTATCAGGAAACAACAACGCAGTATGGCATATAAACAACACGAAAACTAAAACAATGGAGAAAATTGAACATCAAAATGGCATCGGCAGTCAACCAACGAATATTCCTTCACGAATGTAAAAGAAAAGGACTAAAACCCAGGCACATATCCCAAAACACCAAGCACCTCTTTCAACTTTTCGATACCAGGCAGAGAAAACTTATGATAAGCATACAGGACTTCGATAGCAGGTTAATAATTAAGATTTTAAATTTTGAAATTCAGTATACAATAAATAAAATTAATCAATTAGATAGCGAGAAACAATCAATTATGAATAGCTTGAGAAATGTTAGTGAATTAGTTTTGAGGGAGTTTGTAGGAAGACAAATAGTATTGTACAACAAAAAATTTCATAAAATTAAACAATCAAATTTAAATAAAATGAAAAAATTGCAGGAATATCAAATTCAAAATGTAACTGTACAGGATAGGTGGATAAGAAACTGTACAACGGTAGAATTGCCCAAGAGTGTTGCCGGCATCTTGGCGCTGGGACCTAAGTTCACTCTTCCAGTAAAAAATAATGAGGTACCAATACATAGATTATTAGCAGATGTTGAACATATTTTAAGTAAAGTAGATAGTAATAAGAGAGATATGTATAGAGCCAAAGTAACAAACGTAATAACCAACCACCTATCTTATCAAAACAAAGAGACCCATCAATTAAATATCGACTTTAACTTAACAAAAAGATTTCTGGAGGAACACAAAGAGGTAATGGCATTGAGAAGTGATAAAGGAGGAACACCAGTAGTAATGTACAGCGATGATTATAATAACAAAATGTTAAATCTATTACAGGATACTAAAGTTTTTAAAATGATTAGGTCGGATCCAACTCACACCATACAGACTAAAGGTAATAAATTAATTTCAGATTTAGTGCAAAGAGAAGAGTTAACTCCAGAGCAAGGGAAAAATTAAAAATTTATAATGCAGTTTGTCCAAGGATTTATGGAAATACAAAAATCCATAAAGAAAATATGCCTCTTAGACCCATAGTGTCGGGAATGCAAAGCCCCACAATGTTTATTGCTCAATTCATTCCACAAATATTAGATAACGCATATAATACTGATAATCTATATTACACAGGTGACACATTTAAGTTTACAGAATTCATGAAGAATAAAAACATACCATTGAATTATTGAGTCGTGTCATTGGACGTGGTAAATTTATTTGGAAATGTCTCAAAAGAATTAGCAATAAAAATCATTCGAAAAAATTGGAATAACATCAGGGATTTCGCAAATAATATGACGGAGGCACATTTTCTGGATTTGATAACTTTTGTGCTGGAGAACAATTACTTTTCTTACAGAGATAGTCATTATCTACAGATTTTTGGCTGTGCCATGGGATCGAAACTGAGTCCAATATTGTCACAATATATCATGGATGCTTTGCTTGACGAATGTTTGCCAGAACTCTCCTTTGAGGTTCCTTTTATGAAAAAATTTGTTGATGACCTGATTACGGCCGTGCCTGAAAGTGGTATAGATGAAATGCTAGAAACATTCAACAAATTTGACAAAAACTTAAAGTTTACTGTCGAAAGGGAAGATAATAACAACGGAGTACCATTTCTTGATACAAAAGTAATCAGAGATGCTGAAGGAAATTTAAAATTAGACGTATCAAAAAGCCACGTCATCCAACAGGTATATCAATTACCTTTCACAACACGGAGTGGGAGTGAAGGTAAACTTTGTCAAGCAAATGAAAAAACGCATAACACATATTAGTCATGAAGAATATTTATTAAAAAATTTAAAAAGGTTGGAGGCAGTTTTGATAGAAAATTCTTACCCAAGAGCACTAGTAACTAATTTACTTTATAGAACTTCAAATCGTGAAAACAATGCAGTAGTAGTGGATAATGATATAAACAGGGCTCAGAATGTCAACATTTCAGAAAGCAAAAAGTATGGTTCAATGGTGGATGTTACTGACCTAACAAATAAAATTATAAGAATCTTTAAGCAAGAAAACATAATGATAGCTAAAAAAAGTATAAAAACAATCAACACAATTTTCAGTAAATTAAAAGATAAAACACCTCCTTTGTTACAATCAAATGTCGTTTATCGACTGCAAGGCAAAAGAACATACAAGAATTCAAAAATTATTTCACATACAAAAAAAAAAACAAGAATAGAAAACAACCGTACAAAACACAGACAACACAATTAAAAAAAAAACAAGTAAAAATTTTAAAAACTAACTGCCGACTAAATGTATGCGATTTGCCACGCTCTCCTTCACCGTACTGATTATTGAATCATCTCACCATCTTCCTCCTTCTAGAATTGCGATGGTCATCTACCTAAGGGACACGGAAGACGACATCGACCGTGTACACAGACTTTCCTTTGCTTGTACAGCGGCGCGTCTCGTGTCGGCAGCTTTTTGTAGATGACCGCCCATCCGTATTGAAGATCCAATTCTTGTCATCGTCGGTGGTTTTGTTCCTTTCTTATACGTCCGCCCTGGTTGTCGAATCCTCCCACCTTCTGCCTTCTTCTAGGATTGCGATGATCATCTACCTAAGGGACATCTTTAAAGACGACTTCGACCGTGTACACAGACTTTCCTTTGCTTGTACAGCGGTGCGTCACGTGTCGGCAGCTTTTTGTAGATGACCACCCATCCGCTTTGTTTGTGGGATCTAATTTTCATTCCTCCTCTCTTCAAGGACCAGGGGCGGATCACTGCTTCAATACGGGCAATCACATATTTTCTCACGTCAGCGTCGTCTTCCTATGGACCATTCAAACTACAACAACAATAAATGTACAAATACTAACATCTGCTATTTTTTTCAAAGCGGCGTCTGCGAATGTCCGTCTGCTTGAGCGGAAAATTTCAGAAAATTTCTCCTTGGGGGCGGGGCGGAGAAATTGTACTGGAATCTGCAGCTGGGCCCTTGATAACCTTCTTCATAGTCAACTCTACACTTTCTTCATCGTAATTATCTTCTTCCTTCGTTTCTTCTCTTACTGCCATGTTGCTTCCCACCCTGACCTGAATGAGCCGTTGTTGTTCTCCTTTGGGATCATTTTGCGCCTCCAGCATGTTACGTAGCTCTTAATGGGGGACGGCTCTAGGTCAGGATGGAGATGTAAATAAAAGTCGCAGTGTTGTCTACATAGGTCGTGTATTGCTGATCACACGGAATTCCAATCTCACAGCTGACTGGCGACCGTGAAACACGATCGTTGAGCGTATACTATACTCAGGTGCTGCAAATTACTGATTGATCCCCTACCCATCCCATGCCGTGGCTTTTATATGAATTTGGCAAGACGTCATGACCTGCTTTAGGCCCCCAAAAATCCTGAGTTTGGATTCTTGGTTGCACACGGCTTTTTGATATAAGTAAATGTTAATGTGCACGCTTTGTACTCATGCCACAAGGAATTTCCTTTGTTCTATATCATAAAGCCTGACGCCTGCATTTCTGACTAAGCAATTGTCCGCCGGACGGACGGGTTAAATGACCTGCCCTAAATTATATAATGCAATGTACTATACTTTCGTCACAATATATATATAGTATAAAATTCTTATTAGATGTAGGGTCACGTATGACCTTGGTATCCAAAAAAGGTACCCCATAGTCTATGTCTTCCTCCACAGTAAATTGCAAGAATGGATTGAAACTGTTAAATGTTGTTAAAATCTCCTCAACCTTGTCGCTAGGAACAGCACAGATGATATCATCAACATATTTAAACAGAAAAGGGAGGGCGAAAGACAATTTCTTAATACAGCCTTCCAAAAGGCTATCCATGACTAACTGAGCTAGTATAGGACTCAATGGGGAACCCATATAAGTGCCAAATATTTGTTTGTAAAATCTATCCTGGAAGGTAAAATAACAGTTGGTATACACAAAATGGTAATAGAACTGGTAATAGAAACGATTGAGAGTGGATGGGGGGTCCTCAACGAAGCCACGATCGTTACGTCACTTCAATTGTTATATATATACCGGGTGGTCGTTTTTACTTGTCTTAAATAAAGTTGTAGGACTCAAAGGGGGTTTTGGACAGGGAGTCAGGCTACCACAATCGCATGTTTTTGGAAATGTACCATATTAGAACAACGGAAAATACAATAAATTTTAAGACTGATTTGGAAAACTTGATCAATATTTACTCATTTATTATTGATTTAGACATTAAACGATCACAGAAATTGACTCAGAATAATTCAACAATATTGTTACGTAGCTCTTAATGGGGGACGGCTCTAGGTCAGGATGAAGATGTAAATAATAGTCGCAGTGTTGTCTACATAGGTCGTGTATTGCTGATCACACGGAATTCCAATCTTACAGCTGACTGGTGACCGTGAAACACGATCGTTGAGCGTATACTATACTCAGATGCTGCAAATTACTGATTCCTCCTCTACCTATCCCATGCCGTGGCTTTTATATGAATTTGTCAAGACGTCATGACCTGCTTTAGGCCTCCAAAAATCCTGAGTTTGGATTTTTGGTTGCACACGGCTTTTTGATATAAGTAAATGTTAATGTGCACGCTTTGTACTCGCGCCACAAGGAATTTCCTTTGTTCTATATCAAAAAGCCTGACGCCTGCATTTCTGACTAAGCAATTGTCTGCCGGACGGACGGGTTAAATGACCTGCCCTAAATTATATTGTTACGTAGCTCTTAATGGGAATGGGTCCAGGCCAGGGTGGATGTAAATAACACTCACACTGGTTTTACATACTGTATAATTGTCGACACAAAAGGCTAAGAAAACAGCTGAGAAGGCAGGTCGCTGCCTTCGCGTACAGGTGTCGGGTGTCTCGCTCGTAAATATAGACTAATAACAATCTTTCTTGATACGCCGCTTTACTGTATTTATATCAATTGTCCAAATAGGTCATTGCCGTTAATTAGGTCACCAAACGTCGAGGTTGTTCACTTGCCTTTTGTGCAAACTCGGCGTTTGGTATCCATACTACACACCGCAATCATTGGGGAATTCGGGTTGTTAACTTTATATTTGTATGCAATTTTTAATCGAACACAAAAATAACTTTAGTTTATTACTCTTACGTAACAATATGTTTTTAATTTTAATAACCTTAGTGTTTGACTGAAATGTTGGCATCACCGCTTTGTTTTGATGGGTGTGTTTATGTTTTTGCTTGTTCGCTCGAAGTGCTTTCCGCATTTTTCTTAGTGGCACCAGTGGTCAGTCGCAATGTAATCGTCCGTATGTCCACACGGGGTGCCGTTTCTGTTATTTTATGTAACTGCCATTCACATGGGTCGCCAGTTTTATCGAAATTGTTTTAGTTTATATGACTCAATTGTGAGTATATTCTTGTTTTTGCTTCGTTCTGTTAGTTATATTTTGTCTCATTTTAGTGTAATGCCTGTAGAAGAAACGAAACTAGTTTCGAAATATAGCAATTCAAGAAAAGAGTTTGTCTTATTATCTTGCTAAGGAGGATCGCAATACCCGAATAAGAATTTTATACTATATATATATATATATATATATATATATATATATACATCCTGCTATACATGTGGCGTCCTTTCAAAAAACATGCTTATGGCGTCTACCAGAAGGAGTCGTGTATACAATATTTTCGTTCAAATATACTGTTTCCTATGACTTTCAGTGGTAGGTGACCACATTTGTTTCTGGATTTTGAATCACATACTTTCATTTTGCAATGCATGTGGCGTCCTTTCAAATCGCCGATTATCTGGACTCCGTCCGTGTATAGGTTCACTTCATTGCGCCGCGTATATGGCGTCCACAGTGTATGTTACTTTCAAGCCGCAATGTATGCAACAGCCGACAGTGTTGCCGCATAAATAGTATGTCTAAACGGTTTTAATGAGACTGGTACAAGGTCAAACAATTCATGACCTGCGACGCGCTTGTCTCCCCTCCACTTCGAGTAGAAATTTGTCGTGAATTCGTTCTCGTTGAAAACCAATAAGATACTTGTAACACATTGCTTTTTGGTAAAAAATATATAAACACATTTTGTAATATGTAGATTACGAACACGGGGAGTGTTACCTAATGATGTTTTGAAACATTATTTTGATAACTAATTATTATTGTTGAAATAAAACAAGATCTCTTGTTCTTTGCACAGTTTTTAATTTTATCGAGTCGTGTTTCGATGCCTAGGCATTATTCCAATCCCGGGATCCCGGTATCCCGTTAAATACTGAACTTGTTCGGGCTCCCGGGATTATAAATCAAAATACCGGGATCACGAAAAAGTTCAATCTAAATTATTTTCTTATTTTTTTATTGGTGAAATGTGGGTACTGAATGAAACTTCAATCTATAACAGCACCCTTTCTGATTAGATAAATTATAAAATTATCAAGCATAAGTTGTTCATTTACACCAACATGTTGCTATGATAGGAGGAGCAGATATTGCAAGAAGTAGATATACTTGAATATGGAGGCAAAAATAAACCTGTTTAGCTTGGTTAAGTCCGTTTAGTTACCTAGGCTGTATGTAAAACAGAAACAAAAACATAAACATAAAAAACAAATAAAATTAGTGGCTAGTTACTTTCCTGTATTCAATGGTTGCATTCAGCAGATCAGTTCGGTTGGTAACTGTGAAGTAACTGGTTATTAAAAATCTGCTGAATGCCAAGGTAGGAGAATGGTTGAAACTGGTTGATACCAACATGTTGTGGATCAGACGCCATGTTTTGTATCATAGAAATTTTATGGTTAGCGGTATCGGTGGATTGTACCGAGATTGTACCAGTGTTGGTTGCAGAACTGTCATTTTACATTTAAAATGGTAGAAAGATAATTTGTTTTAATATTATCATATATACGGTATGTGATAGCCGTTAAATCCAAAATAAACAGCAAATAAAGCAAAATAACCAAAATAACGCGTAATGCTATGCGAACAAGGAGGTTATGTTCACCATTTTATCAAACAGCGCACCCTATTGGATGAAAAATAAACTTTGGTGCATTATAGCGCCATTCAGCAGATACGAGACTGTTCCGGATCGGTATCGTAAACCGGTTGATATCGGTCCGGTACCGGTAGATTCTGCTGAATGCAACCAATGATGTACTACAGAATATAAAATTAGTAAATACCAAATAGGTATAAAAAAACAGCGAACAAAAAATTAAAATAAGTATAAAATAAAGATACCAATGAATAAGTCGTAACCCTAAAGCAACTAACAAACAAATTTGAAATAAAGTTTGTTCTTCTTCCAAATAATTTCTACATAACATAACTTTCAAAATAATTTGCCTGCGGGCTACAGGAGCACGAGACAACTGAAAAAATGTACCCAATTTTATCAAATTTAAAGATACGCTCGTCATTTCGACTTTTTTCCCAGCTGTCCAAAAAAATTCAAACTTTGCCCCTAATGTAAGTTAACTTAACAACCAGTCTATAGATTGGATTTTATGCATTAGTAAATTTCTATAAAGGCAGCAAACAATGTTATTAAAAAAACAAATATCTTAGTAACGATAAGGACGAAAAGAATCGTCTTATTTTACTTAATTGGAATAGCATCACAATTGAGTTGTTAGTTAAGGGGACCATTAGCGATCGAAAAACAACAGCCGATTAGCTGTTTTTGGTAATTATATTACATTAATAGTTATTGGTTTATATGAATGTACATATCTTTATGAAAACAACAATTTTTAAATGAAAAATATTCCAAATTGCCACCCAAGGCAGCTCATAATATTATCATATGTATACAAGTAGGTATATAAATCTTCAGGTAATTATTTATATACGTACGTAAGTACACGTCAATTGGTGTCCTAACAGTTGAAGTAGTCAAGATTGGACATCATTTTTTACTATTTCAGACAAAAGCTTTAACTGCACAATAGACAAGTAGAAAGATGTGTAATAAATTGCGATTTGTCAAAATACACATTAGTATCATAAGTCGTAAAAAAATGGAGGGTTTCTATGAAGCGTGCTTTCGATTGTTTAATATCCATCAATAAGCAATAAAAGTTCATTTCATGACACGAAACCTGCTACGAAATACGTACAGATTTTTTATTTATCGCAACGGACAAATTTGTACTATTTAATTGTAGAAAATACAATAATTAAAGTATTTTTACTATTGTTATAAAATTTAAACTGCACGGTTTTGAAATATGGTAAAACTTATTAATTTGTGTTGTGATCCTTACCGGTTTTATATAGGTACTGATTAACACTTTCTTATTTAAAATTTAATTAGGAAATACAGTTAAAATATTATTGACGTTGGTACGTCATCGAGCAAACTAATGAAACCAATGTTTTCATAAGAAATAATATGAAAACAATTAAAATAATACATTTTCCCAAAAATTAATAACAATACGTCTGCTATTTTAAAAATACCAAAAAAAGACTGACATAAGAGCAAAAATACAACATAGATTAAACTCCGGCTAATCAGTGGATAACCGGTTCTTAACTGTGGCAAACGGTGATCGATTTAAAAATCGCAATAAAACGCATATAAAATACTGTGCGAACGGCTTCAAATGGTCTTCATGATATATGGAAATAAAAGGGGGGTTAAACGCATGTTTTTTGTTTAGTCATTGCTGAGTTATAAGCATTCAAACACAGGGCGCAATGCTTTTGCAACCGATAGTAGTCATAAATTGCCAATATTTACAACAATTTAACAAAATTAAAACGGCTGAACAAGTTAACAAACTACCAAGCAATTAACATTATACCAAAATGATACAAAACATGAGTGTAACATGAAATACGCAATACATGAAAGCGACAATTAAAGAAAAATAACTCGCTGATATCAGTCGCACCTATGGTAGTATTACTTAATTCGGTTGAGTTATTACAACCTACATTTAATAAAAAGCTGAAGATATTAACTCAAACTTTCAGTATCCGATCGCAAGCTCATGGCAGCGGAGATATTTTTTTCAATAATGCGTTTTTGCTTCGCAATAATGGTGCTGTGTACTAGAAAAAATTAATTTAACATTTCAATAAAATCGAACAGTTTAATTTACCACCTAAATATACCACCTAACCACCTAACCGGCAACCGGACTATGTTGATACATTGCATTAAACGAACGCTGAGGTGAGTCGAAAACACCGTGTACGGCCGATACTTTTCTATCTCAACACCGTACAAATGAGGGTGAAACAAACATAACAGGTTTAAACACCAGTTACCGATGATGCCAAATCAACTGGGGGTCGTATCATCGATGGCTTGGTATGAAGGTATACGCCGTCAGTATACACGTTGCAGCGCCACCCGCGGCGACGGTCAAGCACGGAACTAAAGTATACAAATTTGCTCCACATATTCATATTTATGGCGTTCTCCAAAAATTTGCCTATGGTTTATGATCACGCTTACGATCACATTTACCACAGTTTGGCGATATGGCGCCCGTATACGGGCGCCATATCGAAACAGGGCGCCACATTTAATGGAATCGGTCAATTGAAGGACGCCGTATGTATAGCAGGATGTATATATATATATATATATATATATATATATATATATATATATATATATATCGGAAAACTTAGTGGGAATTCAGTCAAAAAACGTTTTTTCTTTTTTATATTTTTTATTCCATATACCAATATTTCGGACTAATTTTAGCCCTTCCTCAGGGTTCTAAAATGTTTAATAATATATTAAAATTATATATAACTACCTATAATTAACACAAACCGGAGAAACTTAGATAATAAATGTAAAAATTATGAGAGATGTCATAAAACAAAGTTGGAAAAGTTTATAAACAATAAAAGGCTTACGTTAAAAAATATAAGTATGAAAGTAGACACCAAAAAATAACCTAAATAGGAATCAAATGACATGAATGACATGTATCGTGTCACAATTCGTTTATATTTGTAGGATGGATGTCTTTAAATTTAAGGAGATAACTATAAATTTCGCTTAGATTACTAATGTCAGTTTTTTTGTTCATTGTACAACGGTTATCATTTATATAATACATTTCCAGAAAAGAGCGCTTGAAAAAATTAGTTTCACTGTCTAGAATTTCTATATTTTGATAATCCATATTATGTCCGAGAGAGTTAACATGGGAAGCTAAAGCACAAGCGTTTGGTTTAATTCTTGAATCGCTTTTGTGTTGTGTAATTCTTCTCTTTATGTGTTGAGAAGTCTGTCCAATATATTCCTTTGGACAGACACTACATGGAATTTTGTAGATGACATCAGAACGCAACTCTAGCGGTAATGGATCCTTTACTTTTGAGAACAATGACCCTAATCTCTTTAGTGTTCTACGACCAAATGATAAATTTTGATCCTTGAATATTTTGATAAGATTTGGAGTGAGTCCTGCGATGTAAGGTAATACTATAAATTTAGTTGAACCAGTTCTTCTTGTTATCTCATTATTTGTTGGTGTCCGACTACTAAAAAGTAGCTTCCTAATAAGAGCTTTTGGATAAGAATTTTCTTGTAAAATATTTCCAAATTTGTGCAGGTTTTTGTTTACAAGGGAACAAATAATGAGATAACAAGAAGAACTGGTTCAACTAAATTTAAAGTATTACCTTACATCGCAGGACTCACTCCAAATCTTATCAAAATATTCAAGGATCAAAATTTATCATTTGGTCGTAGAACACTAAAGAGATTAGGGTCATTGTTCTCAAAAGTAAAGGATCCATTACCGCTAGAGTTGCGTTCTGATGTCATCTACAAAATTCCATGTAGTGTCTGTCCAAAGGAATATATTGGACAGACTTCTCAACACATAAAGAGAAGAATTACACAACACAAAAGCGATTCAAGAATTAAACCAAACGCTTGTGCTTTAGCTTCCCATGTTAACTCTCTCGGACATAATATGGATTATCAAAATATAGAAATTCTAGACAGTGAAACTAATTTTTTCAAGCGCTCTTTTCTGGAAATGTATTATATAAATGATAACCGTTGTACAATGAACAAAAAAACTGACATTAGTAATCTAAGCGAAATTTATAGTTATCTCCTTAAATTTAAAGACATCCATCCTACAAATATAAACGAATTGTGACACGATACATGTCATTCATGTCATTTAATTCCTATTTAGGTTATTTTTTGGTGTCTACTTTCATACTTATATTTTTTAACGTAAGCCTTTTATTGTTTATAAACTTTTCCAACTTTGTTTTATGACATCTCTCATAATTTTTACATTTATTATCTAAGTTTCTCCGGTTTGTGTTAATTATAGGTAGTTATATATAATTTTAATATATTATTAAACATTTTAGAACCCTGAGGAAGGACTAAAATTAGTCCGAAATATTGGTATATGGAATAAAAAATATAAAAAAGAAAAAACGTTTTTTGACTGAATTCCCACTAAGTTTTCCGATATAATAACAACATACAGTCATTAAATTATCAAATTATATATATATATATATATATATATATATATATATATATATATATATATATATATATATATATATATATATATATATATATATATATATATATATATATATATATATATATACATATGGTTGCTACGGTGTGGGCTCCAACGCGTATGACATAGTGTACGTTGTCACCTCATATATAACGTTGATGGCTCCAAAATCGGAGGTGACAACGTATCGCCTTGTTTTCAACGGAAATGTGGTCTAGGTGGGTCAGGGAGCTCAAATCCAACAATTGCGTCGGAGCCGATTACGTCCATTATATATGTACGGACAAGTCATGTTAGTTCAAGCGTAGATCTCGAGCGCTAGTGTCGCCCATACTAGATACGACCGCTACGAAGTCACCTCCGCATATATGACTTCGTGTTTTGTATCGTACAACGTACGCTGTTTATAGATATGTTTTATAAAAATGTGTCCGACATTTATGTTATTTGATTTGGAGATCTGGCTTGATTTGTTCTGAATGAAAATTACTAAGAACAATTACAGCAGCATCTATTTTTCAGGGTAATTAGAAATAATTGCACTGTTGTTTTCACCAGACAAAATGCCGTGAAAGTGAAAAAAAAAATTAAAAATAAAATAGACAATTATATAAATATAAACAAAACACTTCTTAGATTTCCAAATTTTGAAGTGTAAAGAATGACAGGCATAAGTGATTTCGCAGTTGAATAATCTACTAATTACAGTATAGAATGCTTTCTTCAGTTTTCTTTTTAATTATATCAAGAATTTTATGACACGTTAGATACGTACATGTTCAACGTACACTTCAATTCACATTTAACGGTACATTGGTGTAACATTTTCAAAAATTAATGATTTCTTATCGCGTATTTAGATTGCACAACATTTAAACAATACACTGTAAAATAATGTCACAAGTAAATTCAAAAAAGTAACTATTAACCAATGGTACGTCATTTTAAAGAGGAGTAATGTGGGTACACTATAGAAAATAATTTGTGAATAATATTGAAAGGTGTACGCATAGATGATTAAAAAAAATTCCAATAATCGTGATATAATCGGCTGCGACGAGCCGCTCGACTTTTGGTTGTGGTATCGTTTTCTGACAGTTTTACAGTCAATGTATTCTTTAAATGTTGTGCAATCAAAATAAGCAATAAAATAATAAGTCATTTTTGAAAATGGTACACCAGAATGTTATCTTAATAAGTGGATCACAAATTGTATTTTCTTTTTCATATTTTTATAACAATATCATGCATGATAAGTGATTCTTAGATTTATGATTGACGAGTAATGAGTGACGAGTGATTTCATTAATCATGAGTGTTACTCATTTCGGGTTAGTTGAGTGATGCCCAGCTTTCAGTTTGACGCAAAATTATCGATCGGCCTGTCCGTCTGTCTGTGTATACGATAACAATACAATTGTTTATTTTAGCACTGGTGTGTGCTAGTACTTTTTGTGCAGAACGATGCATAGAATTTAAGAAGATAATTCAATTCAGGTGTTCCATTTAAAAAAATTATCTTTCTTAGGACAACCAGTTTGCAATATTTTGTTGCAGATTATGACCAACCGGTGCACAATTTGGATATGGCAGGCAATCACGCTTATTGAACGCTTCTTACGTAATCATAATGTAAGCCAGAGCCATAAAATTAAAAACCGGTATTGATATATACAATCTTTCTTAGACTGCTGTTTTTCCTTAAAAATCCCAATAAATCAAAAAGTATATAGTTTACAGTATGTTATGTTATTTTTCATTGTCGTAAAATTTTGCGAGGAGTTAAAAATTGTGCCGAAATATAGGTTGTTCCATGTAACAAAACATAAGTTTAGGTTGGTTAAGTTTAGGTTATGGAAAAGCCTGTATACACCCTAATAGTTTTACAATGTGCGCCTTCGCTTTTTGTATATATGAGTGAAATCAGTTTTAAAATATATTCATTAACAGAGGCATAATCTTCCGAGATCGCACTGTTGAGACACCCTGTATATATTCACAATGCGTTGTGTAGGTTTTGAAGTATTTCGCCCCAAGAAAAATAGGAGTCGAACATAAATTTTTCCGCGACTGTAGCTTGTTACCTTAATTGATATCTACAATGATGATCAATATACTAAACTAGGTGCTGTACTATTTAGGCTTACCACTACAGTTTACTGTGACAATAGGGTATTTATTGGAGATTATAAAAAACAATAAATAAGGTAAAAACCCAGGCACCCGGAGAAACTTTGGCTACTGGTACATATTTTAGTATAATACATAACTGCGAAGAGTAAACA
Source organism: Melinopterus prodromus (assembly GCA_964023965.1). NCBI lineage: Eukaryota > Metazoa > Arthropoda > Insecta > Coleoptera > Scarabaeidae > Melinopterus > Melinopterus prodromus. The sequence continues at coordinate 35,976,307 of OZ030394.1, read as the reverse complement.
TTTTCATGTCAATGTCGGTCTTTTCATGTCTCAAATTTTCAAAATACTGTATGTAATATTTAGTCGTATTAACTAAAAATTCCCCCATCATCTTTTTAATATGTCTACTTGAGTACTTGATTCAATAGGATTTGTGGTGAACACAAGAAAAGGTATGTGGAATTTATAGAATTTATTGATGTAATAGCACCGCAAATAATTTATTTAGTTTTATTTCACATAATATTTTCAATGTGCGTACACTAGAATAGTTGACATAAAGCAGACTTTGCCATTCAAAATAAATAACAAACGATAAAAACATGCGGCATGTAATTATGAAATAAATAAAATTCAGCCACGGCCTGGATTTGAACAAAAAACCTTTGTGTCTCGCGTACCATGCACAACCCAACTGCGTCCGAGAGCAGAAATAAATACAAAAATACTCATATAATATATGTTTCTTGCGCTATCACCTCCACAACGTTGCCAGCGCTTTTCGGATGTCACAGCGTACGTTGTCGTAGCGGTCGTATCTAGTATGGGCGACACTAGCGCTCGTGATCTACGCTTGAACTAACATGACTTGTCCGTACATATATAATGGACGTTATCGGCTCCGACGCAATTTTTGGATTTGAGCTCCCTGACCCACCTAGACCACATTTCCGTTGAAAACAAGGCGATACGTTGACACCTCCGATTTTGGAGCCATCAATATATATATATATATATATATATATATATATATATATATATATATATATATATATATATATATATATATATATATATATTGTGTAACTTTATTTTAGCCTTGTAGATTATATTAAAAACACAACTTTATTTTAAAATTGTTTATTATTCTTGGGCACTGTAGGCGTGGTCACATTTAACACTTTAAAACTTATAACTAAAAGTCACAAGGTACAACATATTAAAATCATTGAATCTGACGTTTCGACACTGTTTGTGTCTTGATCACAGATAGACAGATATACAGGGTCCTGCAACTAAGCTCCCGTCTTCTGTAGCTCACTTACTCATTAAGCTAAGAGTTTGACATTTTGCAAGGTTACCCTTTACTTCAAGGTACAATTCAAGAAATTATTTTTTATTATACAGGGTGTTCCAAAAATGTGCAACGCCATGGTAATATATTTTTTTAAATTGCATGCTATACATTTTGCTGCACATTTGGAAGCCTTTTATGGTTGCCTACATATCACCAAAATTTTATTGAAATCGTTTGAGTGACCGCAGCGGAAAAAAATAAAAACCAAAAAAAAATTGATTTTGCATCGTAGGCTTTAAAAATCAATAAAAACCACAAAATGCACCTCAATAATAAAATTTTGCGACGTGCTTATTAAGTTAGATGTAATAGTCTCGTTAACCAAGTGACATTGATCCAAATTATACAAGGTGACCAAAATCGAGTGTCAAACTTGTCAAACTTCAAAGCGTGTTATTGTTCTTATTTTAAATTGGAACCCATATTTTTTTTATGTGAAATGATGCGAAATTAAAAAAAAATAAACATTGTTTCTAAATACAACCCCATAACAATTCCCAATATTTTAAAACTTATTCCCCAAAAACTCATTTTTCAACGTTTCCAACGGCAATTTTAGATAATAAATATCGTACGTGGCTTTGAAAAACAATTTATTTCATAAAAAATAATAGACGTATTTTAGATTTGAGTGTACTTAATTAAGTAGTTATTCAAATGCTAAATTTACTGCATAATTTACCTATAGCGGTAAGGACGGAAATGTGGCTATAGGTAAATTTTTCAGTAAATTTAGCAATTGAATAACTACTTAATTAAGTACAGTAAAATCTAAAATACCTCTCTGCGTTATATTTTATGTAATAAATTGTTTTTCAACGCCACGTACGATATTTATTACCTAACATTGCCGTTGGAAACGTTGAAAAATGAGTTTTTGGCGAATAACTTTTAAAATATTGGGAATTGTGATGGGGTTGTATTCAGAAACAATATTTATTCTTTAATTTCGCATCATTTCACCTAAAAAAATTATGGGTTCCAATTTAAAATAAGAACAATAGCGCGCTTTGAAGTTTGACAAGTTTGACACTCGATTTTGGTCACCCTGTATAATTTGAATCAATGTCACTTGGTTAACGAGACTATTACATCTAACTTAATAAGCACGTCGCAAAATTTTATTAACGAGCTGAATTTTGTGGTTTTTATTGATTTTTAAAGCCTACGATGCAAAATCAATTTTTTTTGGTTTTTATTTTTTTCCGCTGCGGTCACTCAACCGATTTCAATAAAATTTCGGTGATATGTAGGCAACCATAAAAGGCTTCCAAATGTGTAGAAAAATGAATAGCATGCAATTTAAAAAAATATATTACCATGGCGTTGCACATTTTTGGAACACCCTGTATAATAAAAAATAATTTCGTGAATTGTACCTTGAAGTACAGGGTAAGCCTGCAAAATGTCAAACTCTTAGCTTAATGAGTAAGTGAGCTACAGAAGACGGGAGCTTAGTTGCAGGACCCTGTATATATATATATATATATATATATATATATATATATATATATATATATATATATATATATATATATATATATATATATATATATATATATATATATATATATAACTCCTGCAACTAAGCTCCCGTCTTCTGTAGCTCACTTACTCATTAAGCTAAGAGTTTGACATTTTGCAGGCTTACCCTGTACTTCAAGGTACAATTCACCATATATATATATATATATATACATCCTGCTATACATGTGGCGTCCTTTCAAAAAACATGCTTATGGCGTCTACCAGAAGGAGTCGTGTATACAATATTTTCGTTCAAATATACTGTTTCCTATGACTTTCAGTGGTAGGTGACCACATATGTTTCTTGATTTTCAATCACATACTTTCATTTTGCAATGCATGTGGCGTCCTTTCAAAGCGCCGATTATCTGGACTCCGTCCGTGTATAGGTTCACTGCATTACGCCGCGTATATGGCGTCCACAGTGTATGTTACTTTCAAGCCGCAATGTATGCAACAGCCGACAGTGTTGCCGCAGAAATAGTATGTCTAAACGGTTTTAATGAGCCTGGTACAAGGGCAAACGATTCATGACCTGCGACGCGCTTGTCTCCCCTCGACTTCGAGTAAAAAATTAGTCGTGAATTCGTTCTCGTTGAAAACCAATAAGATACTTGTAACACATTGCTTTTTGGTAAAAAATATATAAACATATTTTGTAATATGTAGATTACGAACACAGGGAGTGTTACCTAATGATCTTTTTAAACGTTATTTTGATAACTAATTATTATTGTTGAAATAAAACAATCTTGACATCTCTTGTTCTTTGCACAGTTTTTAATTTTATCGAGAGATGTTTCGATGCCTAGGCATTATTCCTATCCCGGGATCCCGGTATCCCGTTAAATATTGAACTTGTTCGGGACCCCGGGATTATAAATCAAAATACCGGGATCACGAAAAACTTCAATCTAAATTATTTTCTTATTTTTTTTATTGGTGAAATGTGGGCACTGAATTAAACTTCAATCTATAGCAGCACCCTTTCTGATTAGATTAATTATTTATCAAGCATAAGTTGTTCATTTACACCAACATGTTGCTATGATAGGAGGAACAGATATTACAAGAAGTAGATATACTTGAATATGGAGGCAAAAATAAACCTGTTCAGCTTGGTTAAGTCCGTTTAGTTACCTAGGCTGTATGTAAAACAGAAACAAAAACATAAACATAAAAAGCAAATAAAATTAGTGGCTAATTACTTTCCTGTATTCAATGATGTACTACAGAATATAAAATTAGTAAATACCAAATAGGTATAAAAACAGCGAACAAAAAATTAAAATAAGTATAAAATAAAGATACCAATGAATACATTTAACTGTAAAATGAAACCCAAGTTGTACCAAAAAAAATTTTCTATTAATCGTTGTTATTAATCTTTCTATGGTTCACTCCAATCGAACGAACGATGTCATTTCTTGTCCCGATTTGCAAGTTTCTTCCAGTTTAAGGATTTTACTCTAAACTAAAAAACAAAATATTTAGGTACGTTTCTCTGTCATGGTTCAAAACACCTCGAGTTTGTGATGAGCTGTCATAGCGGTAATATTGTCATTTTGAAAATTTTTTATTGCACAATTATCGAATTTTTCGCTTTCTTAGTAACAAGTTTTGTCAAAAAGTGCACTTAGATAAAATGTATTTTTAAAATGTGGGTTGGGCTTTTGAACCATATTTAACAAAACCGAAAGACATACCAGTAATATTCATTTTATTCATGACAAGAAATTAGATATTTAATATTTTAAAAAGGTGTAAGAAGTTGCACTAAATATTTCATCAATTTTTAACAATAAATAGCACTTTACTTAAAGACGCGTTAACAGGTATAAAAGTCATTATACGTATTTTTTGTAAGCAATGATTGTTTTATTTAAAATGCAAGCAGTTTGTCTATTTGCATAATAAGCAGCCATGACGTATGAATTCTAAAGTTTTCCAATTTTGTCTTAAAGAAGAAAACAAAAAACCATCAAAATGTTTATTGTCGTTAATAAGAAAATTTAAATTAAATTTGACTCTTACTGTTACTTATTTCTTTTGCCGTGACAATTCTTTAAACATTTTACGGAAAACGTGAAATTTTTGAGCTAATTTAAGATGAAAGAGCAAGTTATTATCTATTAGAGTTTCAATTTTGTTTATTATTGATGTCAATACGCACACTTTGACACCTTTTAAACAGACAGTTTTGGTTTTCTCCTTGTAAGGTAAAATTTGAAAACGTTGGTCATGTTTCGGGGTAAAAGATATTGTCCAATCAAGTATATTTTAGGTGTAGTGTATTTACTGACTGGATTTGGTAACTTTTGGCATTCTAGGCGTTTTGATCCGGCAAGTTTTGTTTCCATGAATCTCGGGATCCCCGGATTACAGAACCTTTTATCCCGAAATTCCGTGATCATTATATTTTTTCGGGATTGGGAGCCCTACTACTCTACGAACCATCATCTTCAGTCGGTAATCTACATAATTTCGTATCCTAAGATAAATATTTCATCATTTGTTACTTTATGTTATTAGCTTTCACATACAAAATAGTAATTATTATTGCTGTTATTTTTTATATGTAAAACTACTGTCCTGATTATCTCACAGGTTTTTTGAATAGGGGATTAAAAGAGAGGTTTTACGATATTCTAAAACGATACTTTTTGGGTTGTTGGGGCTCCAGTGTCAATTAGCTGACCATGTTATTCCTTCAATTATTTTGTCAGTAAATGTAGACTGCCTAAGGTATTAAAATTACAAAAGGCATCAACATGATAGCAACACAATAAAAGCGGATCAAACATACCAAATAACAGTCGCAACTTTTACTATCGGTCGAAAAAGTATTGAACCCTGGTTTTGAAGGGTGATAAGTCGTAACCCTAAAGCAGTTAACAAACAAATTTGAAATAAAGTTTGTTATTCTTCCAAATAATTTCTACATAACATAACTTTCAAAATAATTTGCCTGCAGGCAACAAGAGCACGAGACAACTGAAAAAATTTACCCGATTTTATCAATTTTAAAGAAACGCTCGTCATTTCTTCCCAGCTGGCAAAAAAAAATCAAACTTTGCCAGTCTATAGATTGGATTTTGTGCATTGGTAAATTTCTATAAAGGCAGCAAACAATGTTATTAAAAAAACAAATATCTTAGTAACGATAAGGACGAAAAGAATCGTCTTATTTTACTTAATACGTATATTGGAATAGCATCACAATTGAGTTGTTAGTTAAGGGGACCATTAGCGAGCGAAAAGCAACAGCCGATTAGCTGTTTTTGGTAATTATATTACATCAATAGTTATTGTTTTATATGAATGTACATATCTTTATGAAAACATAACAATTTTTAAATGAAAAAATATTCCAAATTGCCACCCAAGGCATGTATACAAGTAGGTATATAAATCTTCAGGTAATTATTTATATACGTACGTAAGTACACGTCAATTGGTGTCCTAACAGTTAAAGTAGTCAAGATTGGACATCATTTCTTTACTATTTCAGACAAAAGCTTTAACTGCACAATAGACAAGTAGAAAGATGTGTAATAAATCGCGATTTGTCAAAATACACATTAGCATCTTAAGTCGTAAAAAAACTTAAAAAAATGGAGGGTTTCTATGAAAGGTGCTTTCGATTGTTTAATATCCATCAATAAGCGATAAAAAGTCATTTCATGACACGAAACCTGCTACGAAATACGTGCAGATTTTTTATTTATCGCAACGGACAAATTTGTACTATTTAATTGTAGATAATACAATAATTAAAGTATTTTTACTATTGTTATAAAATTTAAACTGCACGGTTTTGAAATATGGTCAAACTTATTAATTTGAGTTGTGATCCTTACGGGTTTTATATAGGTACTGATTAACACTTTCTTATTTAAAACTTAATTAGGAAATACAGTTAAAATATTGTTGACGTTGGTACGTCATCGAGCAAACTGATAAAAAGTTGTTTACATGGAGAAAAAAAACAACAACATCTATGAACATTATCGTGACCAATGTTTTCATAAGAAATAATATAAAAACAATTAAAATAATACATTTTCCGAAAAGTTAATAACAATACGTCTGCTATTTTATAAATACCAAAATTTTAAAAGACCGCCATAGGAACAAAAATACAACATAGATTAAACTCCGGCTACTCAGTGGATAATCGGTTCTTAATTGTCGCAAACGGTGATCGATTTAAAAATCGCAATAAAACGCATATAAAATACTGTGCGAACGGCTTAAAATGGTCTTCATGATATATGGAAATAAAAGGGGGGTTAAACGCATGTTTTTTGTTTAGTCATTGCTGAGTTATAAGCTTTCAAACACAGGGCGCAATGCTTTTGCAACCGGTAGTAGTCATAAATTGCCAATATTTGCAACAATTTAACAAAATTAAAACGGCTAAACAAGTTAACAAACTACCAAACAATTAACATTATACCAAAATGATACAAAACATGAGTGTAACATGAAATACGCAATACATGAAAGCGACAATTAAAGAAAAATAACTCGCTGATATCAGTCGCACCTATGGTAGTATTACTTAATTCGGTTGAGTTATTTCAACCTACATTTAAAGAAAAGCTGAAGATATTAATTCGAACTTTCAGTATCCGATCGCAAGCTCATGGCAGCATTTTTTTCAATAATGCGTTTTTTGCTTCGCAATAATGGTGCTGTGTACCAGAAAAAATACTAACTAAAATTACTAACTGGCAACCGCACTATGTTGATGCATTGCATTACAATAAACGAACGCTGAGGTCAGTCGAAAACACCGTGTACGGCCGATACTATTCTATCTCAACACCGTACAAATGAGGGTGAAACAAACAAAACCGGTTTAGACACCAGTTACCGATGATGCCAAATCAACTGGGGGTCGTATCATCGATGGCTTGGTATGAAGGTATACGCCGTCAGTATAGACTTTGCAGCGCCACCCGCGGCGACGGTCAAGCACGGAACTAAAGTATACGAATTTTCTCCACATATTCATATTTATGGCGTCCTCAAAAAATTTGTCTATGGTTCATGTTCACGCTTACGATCACATTTAGCACAGTTTGGCGATATGGCGCCCGTATACGGGCGCCATATCCAAACCGGACGCCACATGTAATGGAATCGGTCAATTGAAGGACGCCGTATGTATAGCAGGATGTATATATATATATATATATATATATATATATATATATATATATCTGTCTATCTGTGATCAAGACACAAACAGTCTCGAAACGTCAGATTCAATGATTTTAATATGTTGTACCTTGTGACTTTTAGTTATAAGTTTTAAAGTGTTAAATGTGACCACGCCTACAGTGCCCAAGAATAATAAACAATTTTAAAATAAAGTTGTGTTTTTAATATAATCTACAAGGCTAAAATAAAGTTACACAATATATATATATATATATATCGGAAAACTTAGTGGGAATTCAGTCAAAAAACGTTTTTTCTTTTTTATATTTTTTATTCCATATACCAATATTTCGATATTTACAACATACAGTCATTAAATTATCAAATTATATATATATATATATATATATATATATATATATATACATATGGTTGCTACGGTGTGGGCTCCAACGCGTATGACAGAGTGTACGTTGTCACCTCATATATAACCTTGATGGCTCCAAAATCGGAGGTGACAACGTATCGCCTTGTTTTCAGCGGAAATGTGGTCTAGGTGGCTCAGGGAGCTCAAATCCAAAAATTGCGTCGGAGCCGATAACGTCCATTATATATGTACGGACAAGTCATGTTAGTTCAAGCGTAGATCACGAGCGCTAGTGTCGCCCATACTAGATACGGCCGCTACGAAGTCACCTCCGCATATACGACTCCGTGTTTTGTATCGCACAACGTACGCTGTGACATCCAAAAAACGCTGGCAACGTTGCGGAGGTGATAGCGCAAGAAACATATATTATATGAGTATTTTCGTATTTATTTCTGCTCTCGGACGCAGTTGGGTTGAGCATGGTAAGCAAGATACAAAGGTTTTTGGTTCAAATCCAGGCCGTGGCTGAATTTTTTTATTTCAGAAGTACATCCCGCATGTTTTTATCGTTTGTTATTTATTTTGAATGGCATAGGCTGCTTTATGTCAACTATTCTAGTGTACGCACATTGCCAATATTCTTTGAAATAAAACTAAATAAATTATTTGCGGTGCCATTACATCAATAAATTCTATAAATTCCACATACCTTTTCTTGTGTTCACCACAAATTCTATTGAATCAAGTACTCAAGTAGACTTATTAAAAAGATGATGGGGGAATTTTTAGTTAATACGGCTAAATATTACATACAGTATTTTGAAAATTTGAGACATGAAAAGACCGACATAGACATGAAAATGTTTACTCTTCGCAGTTATGTATTATACAAAAATGCGTAGCAGTAGCCAAAGTTTCTCGGGTGCCTGGGTTTTTAGCTTATTTATTGTTTTTTATAATCTCCAATAAATACCCTATTGTCACAGTAAACTGTAGTGGTAGGCCTGAATAGTACAGCACCTAGTTTAGCTTATTGATCATCATTGTAGATATCAATTAAGGTAACAAGGTACAGTCGCGGAAAGATGTATGTTCGACTCCCATTTTTCTTGGGGCGAAATACTTCAAAACCTACACAACGAATTGTGAATATATACAGGTGTCTCAACAGTGCGATCTCGGAAGATTATGCCTCTGTTAATGAAGATATTTTAAAACTGATTTCACTCATATATACACAAAGCCGAGGCACACATTGTAAAACTATTAGCGTGTATACAGGCTGTTCCATAAGATAGTACCAACTTAAACTTATGTTTTGTTAAATGGAACAACCTATATTTCGGCACAATTTTTAATTCCTCGCAAAATTTTACGACCATGAAAAATAACATAACATAGCGTAAACTTTATACTATTTGATTTATTGGCATTTTTAAGGAGTCTAAGAAAGATTGTATATATCAATACCGGTTTTTAGTTTTATTGCTCTGGCTTAGATTATGATTACGTAAGAAGCGTTCAATAAGCGTGATTACCTGCCATATCCAAATTTTGCACCGGTTGGTCATAATCTGCAACAAAATATTGCAAACTGGTTGTCCTAAGAAAGATTTTTTTTAAATGGAACACCCTGTACTGAATTAATTTTTTGAATTCTATGCATCGTTCTGCACAAAAAGTACTAGCACACACCAGTGCTAAAATAAACAATTGTATTGTTATCGTATACACAGACAGACGGACAGACCGATCGATAATTTTGCGTCAAACTCAAAGTTGGGCATCACTCAACTAACCCGAGATGAGTATTACTCATGATGAATGAAATCACTGGTCACTCGTTACTCGTCAATCATAAATCTAAGAATCAGTTATCACTCATTAATCCTAGAAACAAGCGTTTCTATTTTGACTGCCGGTAGCGACTGCATGATATTGTTTTAAAAATATGAAAAAGAAAATACAATTTAATAGATTTTATTTGCAAGTAAACCCACATTACTGTAAATGTAATGTTTGTATACTTTGTTTTAATTTATCCAACTTTATCTTATAATAAATATGCATTTTTATAGAGAATAAATACTTACCTTAATAAGCGATATATATTTTTGTTTTAACTAAAGTTAATTGAACTTATGTCCTAAATGAATCTAAATGCATTAATAATAACTGTTTTGAATTATATCCGATTCTATGGTGATCCACTTATTAAGGGTACATTCAGGTGTACCATTTTCAAAAATGACATAACTTTATTGCTTATTTTGATTGCAGAACATTTAAAGAATACATTGACTGTAAAACTGTCAGAAAATAATTTGAAAAATAAACGATTCCACAGCCAAAAGTCGAGCGGCTCGTCGAAGCCGATTATATCACGATTATCGGATTTTTTTTTTAACCATCGCCGATACTTATATCTTCCAATATTATTCACAAATCATTTTCTATAGTGTACCCACATTACTCCTCTTTAAAATAACGTACCATTGGTTAATAGTTAATTTTTCGAATTTCTTTGTGACATTATTTTACAGTGTATACTTTAAAGGTTGTGCAATCTAAATACGCGATAAAAAATCATTAATTTTTAAAAATGTTACACCAATGTACCATTAAATGTGATTTGGAATGTACGTTGAACGTGTACGTATCTAACGTGTCATAAAATTCTTGATATAAATAAAAAGAAAACTGAAGAAAGCATTCTATACTGTAATTAGGGGGATTCAACTGCGAAATCAGTTATGCCTGTCTTTCTTTACACTTCAAAATTTGGAAATCAAAGAAACGTTTTGTTTATATTTATATAATTGTTTATTTTATTTTGTATTTTTTTACTTTCACGGTATTTTGTCTGGTGAAAACAACAGTGCAATTATTTCTAATTAAGTTGAAAAAATAGATGCCGCTGTAATTGTTCTTAGTAATTTTCATTCAGAACAAATCAAGCCAGATCTCCAAATCAAATAACATAAATGTCGGACACATTTTTATAACCCATATCTATAAAAAAGGGTAAGTTTTGGTTTAAAGATTTAGATTTTGTGGGTTTGTATAAAAATTGTATCCGCGCCTCTATTTTACTTTCATCAGTGTGAAAGTATATCGAGTTTCTATTATGTTTTAAAACAGTGTAATTTCTATTGAACAGTCATCACTCATTACGCGTTAATCGCGAGTAATCATTGATGAATATTCAATTGTGTACGGCAGTTATGAGTGGTGAGTAAAGAAATCATCACTCATTCTGATGAGCGACCAATCGTAAGTCATCATAACGAATGATGATTAATTTAATTAATTAAAATAATTTTATCATCACTTGTTACTCAATCGCTCGATTACCAAATGCCCAACTATAGGCAAACTCAATAGACCATACCACGGTAAATAGGGGGGTGATAAAAAATGTGTATCTATTTGGTAAATAAAACTTGGCGTGCCCGAGAATTTTTTCAGTAACAGTTTCTATTTATTCCAATCAATTTATTCCATGGTTTCAGCGTCAATGCACGTATCTAGACAAAGCACAACAACGGACTTTGTACAATTTTAAATGGCAATAGAGGGCTTGTAAAGAATTGGTTAACAATAAAGCGCTGACCACGCATTAAGGTTGTCGGCGCGGCGGTGACAGCTCTTTTTCTATTTTTTTGTCACAAACCCTAACTGGGAAAAGAAATAAGTATAAAATTATAAGTTTAGTATCGATATAACTCAAAAACTACTTAATATATTTAAATTGGACTTTCACACAAAAATTCATTGTATTTGTAGTTTGCCCCCTAAAATAATAACTAGTTGGGTAGTTTGACTTAGATCGCGACAAAACATATAAATAGGGTAATTAGTTTTTGCACGGTAACCATATTACACTTAGAGCTTAGTTATGCTAGTTAAAAACATTTTAATACCCTTAGAAAAGCTCTCATAAAACCAATTATGTTTTGTTAGAAACTATAACCAAGTCCCATGAATATTGCCGTGTAATGCTTAATCATTCTCTGTAATATATATTATTCATATTAGTGCTAAATGCTTAATAAATGATTTTTCATACTATTACTAAAAGGGAGTGTTTATTTTGTGAGAAGCGAGTTTACGGCCTATCATATACATGCTATATAATAATAGCCTATTGTGACCTCCGTAGGTTTGGCAACACCGCTGGAGTTATCAGCGACACATCAGTATCCGTTCATATATAAATTGCGGAGGTCACTTCGTACCCTTTGCGTACCTTATATATGACCTACTAAAAAAAAAAAATCGTTTCCCCTCTTTTGATGCTCGCGTAGCGAAAGTTCCCCTCATTAAAAATATGCAATCAGATCAAAAATATATTATCTGGAACACCCGGAGCCTAGGTAGCCTGCTCTATATGCCGGAGGTGACAACTTAACACGTATACATATATATATATATATATATATATATATATATATATATATATATATATATATATATATATATATATATATATATATATATATATATATATATATATATATATATATATATATATATATATGACATGAACATGACATGAAAAGACCGACATTGACATGAAAATGTTTACTCTTCGCAGTTATGTATTATACTAAAATATGTACCAGTAGCCAAAGTTTCTCCGGGTGCCTGGGTTTTTACCTTATTTATTGTTTTTTATAATCTCCAATAAATACCCTATTGTCACAGTAAACTGTAGTGGTAAGCCTAAATAGTACAGCACCTAGTTTAGTATATTGATCATCATTGTAGATATCAATTAAGGTAACAAGCTACAGTCGCGGAAAAATTTATGTTCGACTCCTATTTTTCTTGGGGCGAAATACTTCAAAACCTACACAACGCATTGTGAATATATACAGGGTGTCTCAACAGTGCGATCTCGGAAGATTATGCCTCTGTTAATGAATATATTTTAAAACTGATTTCACTCATATATACAAAAAGCGAAGGCGCACATTGTAAAACTATTAGGGTGTATACAGGCTTTTCCATAACCTAAACTTAACCAACCTAAACTTATGTTTTGTTACATGGAACAACCTATATTTCGGCACAATTTTTAACTCCTCGCAAAATTTTACGACAATGAAAAATAACATAACATACTGTAAACTATATACTTTTTGATTTATTGGGATTTTTAAGGAAAAACAGCAGTCTATATATATATATATATATATATAAGGAAAAAGGTTATTTATCGGGCAATTCCTTGAATATCTTACCGTCGATAAACCTTTTCCATCTATATATATATATATATATATATATATATATATATATATATATATATATATATATATATATATATATATATATATATACATTGGAAATAGTATGCAGATTTCTGCGAGAATTCACTTCCTTTATATATATATATATATACATTGCAAATAGTATGCAGATTTCTGCGAGAATTCACTTCCTTTATATATATATAAAAGGAGAATGGTAATTTGTCGGGCAATTCCGTCATACGAAGAAGCAACCGTAGACACGTGTTTCGGACTATTAGTCCTCATCTTCTTCGTATGACGAAATTGCCCGACAAATTACCATTCTCCTTTAATATCTTACCGTCGATAAACCTGTTTTTCCATCTATATATATATATATATATAGACAGGGTGTTATTAGTATCCCGGCGGTCGATAGCTACTAAATCGTTAGACGGAGGAAAAATGAAAAAATGAGAAAATGAAGGAAATATGTTTAACACAAAACTTGTTTGGCTCACTAGTTTCTATGACGTAAAATTATTTTTATTTATACAGGGTGTTGCATTTAGTCGTGACGTAAAGTCTGTATATTTTTTTAAATGGAACGCCCTGTATATTTTATTATTGTATGAATACTAATAAATTTGGCTATCCAACGGTATAGGTTGCTAACTCGCAGCGTTAATAGTACCTGAGATTTTCAATTATTTCTCCAAAATATGTCGGTTGCACGATCTTCTTTAAAACTATGTAAAAATTACATTTTTTAAGATTTTGCTTTTAAACTATGTCAGACAATTGTCAAAGCTAGTAGATGTCTGATAGTATCATATAAAGTTTAGTAAATTTTGATGGTTTTCAAATCGCTTTTCCTTGAGTTTTTAAATGGAACACCCAGTATTTTATGTGCTAATTGAATTGCCCATCAAGTTCCCTTTAATTTATGTCATAAGTCCAATTTTACTATTTTTCGGGATATTTACAATTTAAAGAAAATTGTGTACCGAATATTATCTAAATATCCCATTATGTTCTTGTTCTTTCTTTTTACTTTGTCTCTTAGTTGTAAATCAGTAATAGTATGTATATTCACATATAATTTAAGAAAAAGAAACTTTAATACTATTAGCGTTTACTAAAAAATAAATTACATTTTACTTAGTATAACCTATTTGACGCAAATTCAGAAACAAACTATAAACACTCAATAAACATTGCACAACAAGTAACTATTATTTTAATTAATATTAGGAAGTTGTACAAAATGGCGCCCCTTTTTTCTTCTGCAAGCTTTAACGCGCTGTATAAAATATCTTGAGATATTTCTTATTATTTTATTATTTATTATTTCTCCCTGATTGCCGGACAGACAAGCCACTGGCTTTGTGCACATGGCAACATCCCCCCCCAAAAAAAAAAAAAAAAAAAAAAAAAAACATGTATCTCATATTTACTCTAAAGTTGTCAAAAACATTAGTTTTTGGATCTAAATGCTGGTAAAATGTTAAAAGGTATAAGTAATTTCGAAAGTTTAATATTTTATAGATTTTACCAGCATTTAGATCCAACACTCAATTGTTCAATTTATTGTCAAGTCAGCGCAAGCTTATTAGACCTACCCTTTGTGAGAGCGGTGTCTATTCGGTATCATGTGGAAACTGCGATGCTATTTATATTGGACAGACTGGTAGATCATTGGCGAGGCGTCTCAAAGAACACAATAGTCAAACTACATCCAACTTATCCCAACACAAGATTCAAACTGGTCATAACATTAATTATAAAGATGCGAAATTACTTCATAGATGTCAAAAGGGCTACCGCTTAGATATGATTGAACAATTACAGATACAACGTCACGGGAAATCTCCCCATAACACTTTACTTAACGACCAGACTAAATTTACGTACAAGCCTCTTTTTACATATCTCTAATTATACACGCCTCGCCTTTGTTTTCTTTCCTAGTCAAATCATTTTATTGTCTATTTGTCGTGTCTACTGTTAGCTAGTTCTGTTTTTCGAATGTTCTATTCATGCAATGGTTTGCACATGTGCTGTTTATAGCTTTCTTGCATCGCTACATACATTTTTTGATATTATTCGTCTACGTCTGATTGGCAAGCAAGCATGTCCAATATTTGTCTCTTGCACACATAAAACTTACACGTTTATTACGTTTATTTTAAAACGATTTGTGGCGTTTTAGTTGTTTATATTGTATTTTCGTTTTCCGCTGTTTTTGAACGTAAGTTGTTGTTTCAGTTTTGTTTATTACGATTTGTAACGTGTGTTTTTTTCGACAGATTTTTGCCACGTGCTAAGCTATTCATGCTATTTCACGGAAATTGTTTTATGGGTGAGTTTTTCAAATGTTCTCAAACCTTTTTGAATGTTCCATGTATACATCCTGACGCTTGTGTTTACTTTTTGACGTGAGTTTTATACTTAATTATTTGTTTGTTCTCGTTTGCTTATTTTTTGCCTTTTAGTATTATGCTACTGAAGATGACAGATATGTCGAAACTAGTATAGTAAATTAAATTTTACTTCGCAAAGAAAAGATGCCTTTTATTCTCCTATACTTCGTTACTTTGCATTAAGGACACTTTCCAATAATGTATTTCTGCCTGCTTCGCCATAGATGTAGATCATGTTAATTAATTCTTCTCTGCTATAATTATAACTCATCGTTCAGAGAAAAGACAAAGATAGTTACTAATTTTTACAGCAATAACTTATTGAGTGTCGTTAGATCTCGATTGTTTGTTTCTGTGATTAATTAATGGTAATAGTATTAATTAGCATTTTTAAGTTGTTTTTTAATATAGTATTACTGATAATCATATAAAGTGAACAGATAACTGAGCGAACGTGTGTGAGATCTGTCCGTGTTGTGTGCCGAATTTAAGGAGAACAGCAGGAGTAAAATCAGTGGATCTGGTGCCGACGGATAGAGGAATTTCTATGCTATCCAACCACCATATTATAATACTTGCAAACAAAACAGAAGCAGAGTTAATAGAGGGTGAGTGATACAAATTTTACCCGTTTGGAGCTGGGCTCTTTTTTGTCGCGCTAGCAACCAGTCGCTTTCGCGCCAAGAACCGGTGTGCGGACCGAGTATACCAGTGACTACCAAACAGTTTCGAGACTGTATTTATTTTACACATTTAGTACCCTATTTCCCTTCTCAATAACATCCGCGGCCTCCCAAATCTGTGGTTAAGACACCTAGAAAGGCCCCTAGAGTGCAAAGAATTGTCACCCACCCTATATCCCAAACCTATTGTCTCAAAACAAAAAAAAATAATAAATAAAAAAAAAATTAAGAAAGAAATAAATAAAAAAAGAACAAAAAAAATAATAAATTCAAAAAAAAAGGAGGAGATCTGTACATCTATCATACAGCAATCAAAAATGGAAAAACTACTGGAGGACATAAAAAATAGTCTGGAAAGAGTGGAACAGAGAAGCTCGAGGATGGAATATAAGCTGGACGGAATACAAACCGAAATAAATACCATAAAAAGAGAAAATATCAATGAAGAACTGATCAATACGGTAAAAACACAAGAAATGAGAATAGAAATACTGGAATTGGGACAGAAAAAGAAGAACATAGTAATACTGGGGATTGAAGAACCAGAGCAGGAAAACACCAGGCAGCTAAAGAAAACGGTGAAACAGATAATGATACAAATGGAGTTAAATAATCCTATCGAAGAGGACATACGGAATGCGGAGAGAATAGGTCAAAATCGAGAAGGAAAAGGTAGACCAATAGTGGTGGAATTGGAGAGTGTAACAAGGAAGTGGGAAATACTTAAAGAAAAGAAGAAGTTAAAGGGAACAAAGGTGTACATCGAAGAAGAACTACCAAGGGAAATGCTTCAAATTAGACGACAATTGATCCCGCATATGATTAGAGAAAGAAAAGCGGGAAACAAAGCACTGCTAATATACGGAAAACTAAAGATTAATGAAAACATATACACTCTAGAAGAACTTAACAATAAAATGGAAGAACACGGCGCAGATGAAGTGAAAATGCAACACAGGGAAGAAAAAAGAGAGATTAAAAAGGGCAGAACTGTGGGCGAAAGGTCTCCAGAAGGAATGGGACACAGCAGAACCAAACACTTTAAGGAATCAGATAACAATAAGAGCGAGAAGTCAAAAACTGCTAGATGTGGAGGGTGTAGGGGTGATGAGAGAGAATGATGACAACACGGCAAAGAACATGGATTACGAGATGGAAGACACCAATAAGGGCATACCGAAGGTAAACTAAACAACCAGCAAGATTAACAGTCGAAGAAGAACGGTGGAGAGACTAAAGAGGAGGCGGGACAAGGGAAGAAAGAGAGATACAATAAGAGCGGGAACATGGAATGTCCGAACCATGCTAAAACCAGGTAAAATGAGAGAAATAGCGAAGGAAGCAGGATGGAATTGCATGGATGGAGAAACAGCATCAAGGACCGGAAGAAGTAGCAAGAAATAACGGAAAATACGAAAACACACGCCAGATTATAGTAAAAAAAGAAAGAAAAACCAGAAAAAAAAGATTTAAGACAAACAAAATAATGAAAAAAAAAAAGATATAAGAATATGACAAAAGAGGAAGAGTTAAAAAGGAGAAAAAAAAAAGAATAAAAATAAATAAATAAATAAATAATATTAAAAGAGTGGGAAACAAGCAAAAAGCAAAACATGAAAAGAAAAAAAAACTAGATGAACAAAGTGATTCACTGTACTTACATATCGAATCTATAGAGCTTGTAAAAGCGGCCACCATTCCTCCAGGAATGAATAGTCAATATATATACATATATATATATATTACTGATTTACAAACAAAAAATAACAAAAAAATAATGGCTATATTAGATAATATTACACATTTTTCGTTAAATTGTAAATATCACGAAAACGACTACAATTGGACATATGGCGTCCTTAACATAAATTAAAGAGAACTCGGGGAGCAATTCAACTAGCACATAATATACAGGGTGTTCCATTAAAAAACTCAAGGAAAAGCCATTTGAAAAACATTAAAATTTACTAAGTTTTATGAACGCCCTGTATAGTAAATCTAATATCTTTTGATACTATCGTCTATCTATTGGCTTTGACTATTGTCTGACATAGTTTAACGGCAAAATCTGCAAAAATTCCGTTTTTACATAGTTTTATAGAAGATCCTGCAACGAGCATATTTTGGGGAAATAATTGAATAACTCAGGAACTATTAACGCTGGCAGTTAGCAACCTATACGGTTGGATAAACAAATTTATTAGTATTGATATAATAATAAAATATACAGGGCGTTCCATTTAAAAAAATCTACATATTTTCCGTCACGTCTAAATGCAACATCATGTATAAATGAAAATAATTTTTCGTTATAGAAACTGGTGAGTCAAACAACTTTTGCCTTAAACATTTTTTTCTTTCTCTAACGATTTAGTAGCTATCGATCGCCGGGATACTAATAACTCACCCTGTATAGGTGTAAGAAATCCTTTAGATAACTGAAGAGCACATTAGGAGAACTGCAATCAGCAAATAATATGCAGGATGCTCCATTAAAAAAAACTGTAAATTTTAACGACATCCTGTATAAATAAAAATAATTGTTCGTTGTAGAAAATGATGGGCAAGATACGGAAACATCGGGCCACTCGTTGCAGAACGTCGTGTTTTTGAAATAAAAAGTTTGCTGCATGATCTTTGGACAGGTTTACAGGTGCAAACTTATTTTAGTCAATATTGATATTGATAAAATATAACTTTTATTATTAATAAAAAGGAGGTTTAAACTCTAATTTGATGATAGTTTTACCTTGTAAATCGATCGGAATACAACATGGAAAAAAATAAAGAAATGTTGGTTGTCGAATAGAACTTGGTGAGGCACTCAAATTTATTTAAATAGTACTCTTCTAGCTTTATGATAATTTTAAAACCAAAATTTATTTAACGATTATTTATGAACGATTTGACAGATACTGGTGCTGCTTTCATCACAGTGTAAACAAATTCAACTAAATTATCAGATCCTCATTGACCAACTCATTGTGTTGGTTGAGACGGGCATCAATGAGGTAACATCAACCTCAATTGAAAATGAAAATTTTTTACTTGATAAGCAAAAATATAGACTTGAAAATATGTTAAGAATAGATAAGGATTCATTAAACAATAATGAGAACTTATTAATTAACCTAAATTACTACCAAAGTTGGCGCGACTTTATGCTTCCAAAATATCATTTCCATATCTTGACCGTAAGTTTGTGTTGTATTTACCCTATTTGTAAATTTATCTTTTGATAATTGCTTTTTCTTATGTAATACTGTCCATACCAATTATTCCTGTATTTTTAGATTTTGGCTGATGATCAAATGATGGAAATCGATATCTATTAAATTAAACATTTAATCAAAACCAAAGAGGGTTTTGTAATAATAAGCTTTATTTGTCATTTGATCGTACAGATATCGACAATTGTCATTTACAGTGAGATATTTATATTAAATCATAATATTTTATTTTTATTTTAATACTTAAAGTTAAAAACTAGTTCGCCAAAATATATTTTAGAATAAACAAACAATTTAACAAATTAAATACATATAACAACACAATGGTACCTACTGAAACATTCTGCTCCTAAATAAATTGTAACGACATATATACGTGCATCATACAAGCAAAATAAACATATTCAAATAGTTACAGCCATTAGTGGCGCGATGTGTAAGTTCAATATTCGTCCACCGAATAGAATGCTTTGTATAGAAGGTATTTAATTCTTAATTCCTCCAACCACCAAATATCACTTTGATTTTCCGGGTATAAAAAGCCACAAGGCTCGTCTTTCCAAATTACAAAAGTGTAACAATCCCGATGACTCTACAATTGAATGTCTAATCTGTCAAAAAGTTATTCAACATGCGTATACAAAAAATTTCAAAATATTTCCCGTATTAACAATAACGACTAATAACATCAACTACAATCCTATTAACTCCAAACATGTATGCGCTATACGGGAAGTTTAATTTACTTCAAAAACAATTTTTAATAAACCCGAAACCTGAAATTTATGAGGCTTTTATAAAGTCCAAATTAAAATTTTATGTTTATGTTACATTTGGTGCATCGATTCGTGAAATTTTCCAGTTTTAATAACCATTTCTTTCAAACTATTTAGCCGCAATGGTTCAGAAATAAAAAAAAATACAACGGCAACATCTACGGACCTACATTGCACTTACAGTGCATATTATCCGCTGTAATATCGTCTAGCTTACAATGTACACGGCGCTTGCGAGAAAGAGAACAATGATTAAATTGTTAATGTTAAAAGGATTTTAGCATTAACACAACACAAGGGTTGCGTATTTTCTTTAACACTGTAATTAATACATGTAAATGCATTTATACGTTTTAATATACCGCGAATCAGCTTGTCTGGACTGATACCATAAATACACATGGCAAATACATTTAACCTAAAATTGCGACAGAGCCAATCCATATTATCGTTATCATTATTCATGTTTTTTACTTTATCATACGCAGTATGATGAAGTATTGTAATCGTGCCGAAAAAAAATTGAGATTTTAGCTGAAATAGGTCTGTTGACGCCAGTAATAAGAAATAGAACCTTATTGGCTACTTTAATTTTGGTTAGTTTTGTATATGCTCGTATTCACGGGTATAGTTGTTTTGGTCGGTCATGTGTATTCGGTCCCGAGAGTTACTCCAGTTTTTTTGTCATTGTAACTGGTCGAGTTTACTTCGGACCTGTGGCCGCATATATTAATATAGATAGATTTTGACCATCGCATCGTGCAGTCGTTTTAGTTCTGGTGTCGTTGAAATTAGTTAGTTAGTCTATCTGCAATTTAGTAAGTGTTTTCTCCGTTTTGGTATTGTCAGAAACTACCGTACAAAGCATAAGGCTTCTGTCGGTGTATAGTTTTGTCCATTTGGTTGTTTCGTTGAAAGTGATATACAGAACAAAGCATAAGGTCTTTGTTCCTGTATTGTCTTATTCGCTTATCGTCGTGTGCGTTTCTACAGAGCAAGGCAACAGGTATTTGGTGGTAGTGTTAGAGTGGTAGAGTTTATTTTCATTTAGTTAGTTTTGGGAGTCTATATTTTCTTTCTTGTGTCTGGAGTAGTTGTTATGGCGCAAAAAATGCAAAGAAAATTAAAAATTTTGGTAGCAAAGATGGAGCATTTATTTAATACCATACAAGAGGTTTACGATGCGGGTCAAAGGTTACCTGATGCGGGTAGTCTTTCCAACTTTCTTTCTGGTGTCGAATTATTAGAAGAGACCAGGACGGAGTATAAAGACGTTATGGAGGAGATTAATTCGGTAAATTTGGATCTTGATGATGCATACATACCAGATTTTAAAGCTTTAAAATCTTTTAACGATCTTTATTGTCGTATTTTGTCAATTTTAAAGAAGGTTAATTCTGAATCTGAGAAAGACAAATCCCTCGCTCAAGATTCCAAACCTAATACTCCACGCTTGCCTAAGTTACATTTGCCGGTTTTTGATGGCAATATGAACGAGTGGCCTACCATCTACGAATGCTTTAGAAGCATGATTGACGAAAACACCCAGCTTTCCGATATTGATAAGATACATTACTTGATGGGGTGTTTGTCTGGTAGTGCTAGGTCGGTTTGTGTGGGTGTTCCCCCAGTTGGTGGTAACTATTCTATTTTGTGGAAAGCTTTGGTTGACAAATATCAGAACGACCGATTGCTAGCGAATACTTACTTGGAGCAAATGCTACATTTGAAACCTGCCTCTGCGCAGTCAAACAATTTCTGTAGCTACTTTTTGGAAAGGTTTGATTGCGCCTACAACGCACTGCACAGGCTCCCTATTGTGGACTTGTTTGATTTTGTAGTAGCTTATGTTGCGTTGGATAAGTTTGACTCCGATACACGTTATTTATTTGAGAATGCTCGCAAACGAACAACCATCCCAAGTTATCGGGAAATCGTGGATTTCTCCAAAGCAAAATTAATTCGGTCTGCACCACAGCAATTAAAAAACAATATGTAGGTAGTCAAAAGCGACAGGCGACGCAATCTTTTGTAGCCCACGATGTGCAGTTGTGTCCTGTTTTTCAATCGACACATCCGATAGCGCAATGCCAGGATTTTTTGAATATGTCTCCTATAAACCGAATTAAGCTAGTGAAGGAGAAGTCGTTATGTTTTAATTGTTTTAAACCGCACCTAATTAAATGGTGTCCTAGTAAATATACCTGCAAATTGTGCCAACACAAGCATCACACCCTTCTGCATTTTGAAAACGCTGCGATTCCGAGTGCTAGTGCAAGTTCTCCCAACGTGACTCTGTGTTCAAATGCTAACATTTCCAGAGGTCTTGGTACGATTTTGCTTTCTACCGTCGTTGTTTATGTCGTGGATAGGTGTGGAATGAAACACAGGGTAAGATTTCTGCTAGATTCCGGAAGTACGGGACATATGCTAACATTGGAGTGCGCTAAGCGCTTAAAATTGAATATACAAAAATATCATTCATTGGTCACGGGTATTGGTTCTTCCGATACAAGTGTAAAGGGAAAATCAAGTATGGTTATAGTCTCTCGTTTCGATCGGAATATCTCTTATAGTCTTGAAGTCCTATTGCTGGAGAAAATCGCAGAAAACCTTCCTAGTTGTAATTGCGATGACCGTTCGTTGGCCTATTTGGATAAACTGCAATTGGCCGATGATATGTTTGCGCAGTCAGGTAGAATAGATGGCATTATTGGCGCAAAATTATTTGGGGTTTTGTTACGCACTGGAAAAATTACTCCGGGAAATAACCAACCCATTGCGTTGGAAACAACTCTGGGATATGTCGTTATGGGATCTGTTCCGTCGTTTACCGATTCTGGTTCGTCATTAAGCTCATTTTTTGCAGCTGTTAATCCGTCTTTGGAGGATTTGGTTTCGAAGTTTTGGGAACTGGAAGAGGTTCCAGTTCAGAGTTTTAGTTCTCCCTCCGATGTTGAATGCGAACAATTGTACAGCTCCACTGTCAAGCGTGATTTGTCTGGGCGCTACATAGTGTCACTTCCTTTTAGTCAGCATCCTTCGCTCCTGGGAGACTCTTATTTGACCGCACTTAGACGGTATTATTCTTTAGAAAGAAAATATAAAAAATTTCCGGAATTAAAAGATGGTTACAGTAAAGTGATGAGCGAGTATCTGAGGGAGGGATATATGTCGGAGGTTACAAGTGATCAGTTAAGTCAACCATCTTATGTCATTCCTCATCACGCGGTCTACAAGCCCGACAGCTCTTCCACTCCTGTACGAGTGGTTATGGATGCTAGCGCTAAAACTAGTACCCTCGTATCTTTGAACGACATCCTTCATACAGGTCCAAAACTGCAATCAGATGTTGTAACAATTTTCCTTAACTTTAGTTTGTTTCAGATTGCATATACTGCTGATATTAAGAAAATGTATCTTCAAATATCAATGTGTGAGCAACATAGGCGGTTTCAGCGATTGTTGTGGAGATTTTCGGTTGATGAGCCAGTCAAGTTGTATCAGTTAAACACTGTGGGTTTCGGTATCAGATCTTCTCCGTTTCTCGCTCTAAGAATTCTAAAACAATTAGCTTCGGATGAAAATGCCAATTTTCCCTTAGCTGCTTCATTTTCATCTAGAGATTTTTATATGGATGACTTCGTTTCTAGTGTAGACAATATTGATGAAGCTAAACTGGTTTATCGTCAATTAGTGGAGTTGTTTAGAGCTGGTAAATTTGAATTGGGAAAGTGGGCTGTTAATTCCGAGCAATTACTCCAGGAGATACCTAGTTCTGAACGATCGCCGAGAGTGGTTGATTTTGATGCGGATACTTTGAAGATTTTGGGTTTGCAATGGCACCCTGGCGTGGATTTGTTTTCGTTTTCTATCCATTCCGAATCCCATAAATGCACCAAACGAAATGTGTTGTCGGTACTAGCGCGATTATTTGATCCGTTGGGATTTCTATCCCCGGTAACACTTCGCATCAAATTGTTGATTAGAGAATTGTGGACGCCGCAGTTGGACTGGGATGATATTCCACCACAATCATTAATTAAAAATTGGAACGAATTTGAAAACGAGCTGCCCAGTTTAAAAGAGTTTCGAGTTCCACGACATTTAGGTATGTTTAGTGGCGGTATGGCTACTTTGATTGGATTTGCGGACGCTTGCAACACGTCTACTGGTATGGTCACCGTAAATTTAGTTTGTGCAAAAACAAAGGTTGCTCCCATGAAGGTGCAATCCATTCTCAGGTTGGAGTTATGTGCTGCACATTTGTTGGCAAGATTAATAAATTTTGTTCGAGATACATTGAACTCGAGAGTAGTAATAAAGGCATGTTACGCGCTTTCGGATTCCACCGTGACTCTGCATTGGATCAAGTCGCCCCCGTATAAGAGGCAAACATTCCTGGCCAATAGAGTTGCGCAGATTCAGTCTTTGGTTGATTCAGCCAACTGGTTCCACATTGACGGAAAAAGGAATATTAGTGACTGTTTGTCTCGTGGTTTATCACCCGCGTCGCTGCTCGCGAATCCAGATTGGGTTCTTGGTCCGCAATGGATACGGTTGCCTTCTGAGGAATGGCCAATTAGTTCTATTGTCCTCGATGATATTTCTGTTTCTGAACAGAGGTTGACCTGTTCGCTGGCGACTGAGCCCGAAGAGTCAGTTTTGTATTCCATTATTGAGCGATCTTCGTCTTGGTCTAGGTTGATTCACACAACTGTGTATATACTACGGTTTGCACGAATCTTAAAATCTTCAGGAGATTTGGATTCTTCTGATTTAGAAAAGGCAGAGCTGGCGCTAATTAGGGCAGTTCAAATGCGACATTTTCGGTCCGACATATTACTGCTACAAAAGCAGCATTTATTGAGAACGATATGATTAGAGTGGGGGTCGATTGGAAAATGCCTCCATTGGTTATGATGGTCGTCATCCTTTTCTCCTTCCAAAAAAGGACCATTTTGTGGACTTGTTAATTGAAAGTTGTCATAGAAAAAATCTACACACGGGCCCAGATTTGGTTACGGCAATTCTACGACAAAAATATTGGATTTTGGCTGCCCGAAGCGCAGTACGTTTTAGACTTAGGCAATGCAACCGTTTCGTTGTAGTTTTTGTCGGCCTCGTGCCATCCGTCGATTGTTAAGTGGATAAGTGCCAACTAGTAGTCAAATACAGTCCACTCACGCCTAGGCTTATCCAAGGTCTTTTTGGGTACCCTGAACATTTTTGACCAAGGTAAAAAAATGTGTGTGTGTGTGTGTGTGTGTGTGTGTGTCTGTGTGTGTGTGTGTGTGTGTGTGTGTGTGTGTGTGTGTGTGTGTGTGTGTGTGTGTGTGTGTGTGTGTGTGTGTGTGTGTGTGTGTGTGTGTGTGTGTGTGTGTGTGTGTGTGTGTGTGTGTGTGTGTGTGTGTGTGTGTGTGTGTGTGTGTGTGTGTGTGTGTGTGTGTGTGTGTGTGTGTGTGTGTGTGTGTGTGTGTGTGTGTGTGTGTGTGTGTGTGTGTGTGTGTGTGTGTGTGTGTGTGTGTGTGTGTGTGTGTGTGTGTGTGTGTGTGCGCGTGCGCGTGCGCGTGCGCGTGCGCGTGCGCGTGCGCGTGCGCGTGCGCGTGCGCGTGCGCGTGGGCGTGGGCGTGGGCGTGGGCGTGTGCGTGTGCGTGTGCGTGTGTATAGTTAGTATAGTTAGACAAGGTAGCAGACGGATACGGGAATAAGCTGTACCACTTTTTACTTTATCATACGCAGTATGTAAAGTATTGTAATCGTGCCGAAAAAAAAATTGAGCGGAAATAGGTATTTATATGTCCCCTGAACATTTTTGACCAAGGTACAAAAAAATTTGTGTGTGTGTGTGTGTGTGTGTGTGTGTGTGTGTGTGTGTGTGTGTGTGTGTGTGTGTGTGTGTGTGTGTGTGTGTGTGTGTGTGTGTGTGTGTGTGTGTGTGTGTGTGTGTGTGTGTGTGTGTGTGTGTGTGTGTGTGTGTGTGTGTGTGTGTGTGTGTGTGTGTGTGTGTGTGTGTGTGTGTGTGTGTGTGTGTGTGTGTGTGTGTGTGTGTGTGTGTGTGTGTGTGTGTGTGTGTGTGTGTGTGTGTGTGTGTGTGTGTATGTGTGTATCCAATTTTTGTTAATTCATTTCCGGAGAAACTACTAAAGGTATCGGCACGGACTTCATATTTAGAAGTTTCATGACCAAACTTAGAGCTGAAAAGCTTTTGGTTCAAAAGGGTCCAAAGGAACTGGGTGTTTACTCTAAGCCTTTTTCAAGGATTTTAGAAATCAGCCGCCATTTCTGTAATTTCGTCAAAATAGTTAAATAATAAATTAAAGCAGAGGAAATTTTGAATAATTTATGCCTATGACATTTTTTGGTAAAATTAATAGTTTAGCTTTTTAGTTTATTCTAAGCCTTTTTCAAGGATTTTGGAAATGAGCCGCCATTTCTGTAATTTCGACAAAATAGTTAATTAATAAATTAAAGTAGATAGTAGTAATTTATGCCTATAACATTTTTTGGTAAAATTAATAGTTTACCTTCAAGAGCAAATTCTATTTGAACGAGATCGGTCGCAGCTGCATTGATATGGAATTACATAGTAGCCAGGATTTTGACAAATATTTTTTTGTGTTGTCACATTCGAAAACAGCTGATCTCATCAGAGGTTGGAGAACCACTATGGAACGTGCCGCTGTAGTGCGCAAAATTATAAAATACAAATTTCAAATAAAATAAGATCACCAATTTGAATGTTTGTTGATAGGAAATATCAACCCGTCTTTATATCTAATTCTAAAAATGATACATTGAGAAAATTATAAATAAAGTATAGCGATGAGTGTAGTTTTATTTTAGTATGTTGGTAGGGATGTGTCATGAACAAATATAAATCTGTCTGAATTTGAATTACCTTTTTAAGGTGCGTTTTCATTAGTGATAATGGCAGTGGTAGCAGACGCCGTTATAGTATTTCCAATAGAAAATTGCTAGTGACTCATGTTTATGTACATGCAAACTAATATGTGTCATTATCACGATATGTAAGAAATACTATAATTTCGTATTCTACCACCGCCATTAGCTACCATTACCTACCAATCGGAACGCACCTTTCGTCAAAGTGGTACCAACCTAGCATTTACTATACAGAAATCATTTATTCTTTTTTTAAATACGTATTTCTTAAAAGGCAACACAATAAACGTTGATGTCGCTCCTGCCAAAAACTAGATAGCGCGACTCGCTCATATGCGACGGCGACACTCCGCCTTCGGTGACGCGCCGTATCACTGCTCGTCGCGCTATTCCGTACTTTCGGCATTTGTGACATAAATAATTATTATTCTAATGACGTAGTGTAGGTAGTGTCAAATGGCTTTGACAATACCTACGATTTATCTCTATAGAATAGATTCTCATGTAGCTAAACTATTAATTTTATATTTTGTATGATAAAGTCATGTGCCTGGCCACATCAGATTTTTATTATTGATCTAATATAATAACTAATAATCTAATATAATAACTAATAAAAATAGCAGTAACCAGCTAAGAGTTTATTTTCTAAATAATTAACATTTTAATGAAAAGCAAAATAAAAAAGATACATAAACAGGATTTATTTCAAAATGTGTTCAAAATAACCACCGTCCTTTTCCATGCAATATCCCAACCGATGTTTAAACGCCCGAACCGCATTCCTGAGAAATTCAGGATTTATTTCATTACATTCGGCACGTATGGAGTCTTTTAATTGATCCTTATTTTGCATTTGCACATTCGTGTAAATTTTTGATTTTAGGTGACCCCAAAGAAAATAGTCGTTGGGCGCTAAATCTGCAGACCGTGGTGGCCATAGTACAGGTCCGAACCTTCCTATCCACCGTCCTGGAAATCTGTCATTTAAAAAATTTCTTATGACATTTGTGGAATGCGGTGGGGCTCCATCCATTTGGAACCACGGCTCGATGATGTTCAAGTCTTCTAATGCTGGAATAATATTATTTCTTAGCAGATCTAGAAATTTAACCGAAGTCAGGTTTCCATCGATAAAAAATGGTCCAATAATATTTGTGCCCACTATTCCTGCCCATACATTGACTTTGTCAATGTATTGCGTGCGACTTAAGTTCTGTAGGTGCTCGTTTGTGCGGGACCAATATCTAAAAAATAACAGATTAGCAAAATAAAATTAAAAAGAGGGAAATTAATGTACCGGAAATTTTGAGAATTTACTTGTCCATTTAATGTAAATATTGCTTCATCCGTGCAAAGTATCTTCTGTAAAATATCTTCGTTTTCGTTCAATAGATTGAATAAGAAATAACAAAAATCTATTCGTTTCTCTTTGTTTAATTCAAACAATTGTTGGTGGTTTGAAAATTTGTAGGATTTGTATTTGTAGTGTTTTAAAGTTCTATGTAAGTAGGTAATAGGATCCTTGGGACGACCTCGTTTGACCCCGACTGAACATACTCGGGGTCAAACGAGGTCTTCCCAAAGATCCCATATGCATGAGGAGTAGCTCGACGACTATGACCATACTATGACCACACATTTTCTTGGAGCAATTTTTTAGGCCAGACGGTGTTGTATTTGCTTCAAAGTTTAGGATACCATCTGGCGGTCATTTTGTGAATTAAGTAAAGGAAATCTGCTTCAAAATTGAGGGCGCCACCTGTTGGCCATTTTCCGAATTTAATTGTTGCAAAGTTGAGGGGTGGGTTATTTCGTGAATTAACTTTAAGCAATTTGAACTTGTTATTTATTATTTACTTCATTAAAAAATGTCCCTGCGACGGCTCGAACTCCCGAAGTCGAGAACACAAGTTCAGCGTTCTAGCCCATTCGGCCATCGCGCTTGCGATCGTCTGTGAATAATTGAATGACACAGCGCCGAGAGCGCGATCGCTCGACCAGTGGCGGAATTGACCCAAGGTGGCTCGAGTATATCTAAAGGTGTAAATTGGTAGCGACGTCTGCGTCCGCGGCCACGTCCGGTTGCCTAGCACTGCCATAATAAGTATTATGGTAAGTATTAATACTTATTATGGCAGTGCTAGGCAACCGGACGTGGCCGCGGACGCAGACGTCGCTACCAATTTACACCTTTACAGAGGTTGCGCTGACCGCTATTTGCGGGACGGGGACGAGGTAGCCGCGTGACGTCACCGGGAGATGGTCGCGGCGTATAGTATAGCTTTCAAGCATTAAGCGCTGGATTTGATGGCTTATAACTTTGAAATTAATTAAGCAAGAAGACTGAAATAAAGTTTGTTATACTCCTAAAACATTTCAGTATAACCTGTACAAGTATGAACATGTTCTGTCCATTGGTTTAAACGTAAACGCCCGAGAAGTGTGAAAATGTATCCGATTGAAATGTTAAATAGAAATACATAGACAGAAGTCGATCAAGTTGAATAGGTATGTTTTAAAATAAAAAAGCAGACAGCATTTCTATCATAAACGTATATTATTTTAATAACATAATAATTAAATGCATAGAGGTACATTTTCTATTCCAGATTTACTGAAGATTTAAGACCGTATAGAACTACGTGCACGTACGCTTAAGTTTAACAATTTTGTTTCTAATATCTCGAACTTTTTCCTTTAGGTGGGTGCAATTTTTCTTCAATGTATAAGAATAATTCAGAAAATTTATTCTTATAAATATTCTTTGTCTAATAAACGCCTTTAATATGACTGTATCGATGTTAGCAAATTTCGTTTTGAATATCTTTAGAAGTTTCTTGTTTATGTTTCTGTAAGTTGGAAGGCCTTCGCCACAACATATATTAAAATATATATTTAATTCTTTTACAACCTCTAAAAAATTTATTGTGGGCTTCGTTAACCCACCAAATGATAAGTGTGTCACCCATGTGGGTATATTATAATTGTGGTCATTTTTATTGGCAGAGTCACTTAACTGGGGATGTGTCGATCTAAGTTTTTTTGCAAGCCATCCTGCTAAATACTCCAAGCCATCATTTTCTAACATTGTAGTTGGTTGACTTGCAGCTGCTGTATTTTCAATCGTACTCAAATCAACTTCAGTAGAGCTGGAAGAAACTACTGGTTCACTACAAGTAATGCCACTGTCATGCAAAACTTTTCCTACTACATATTCTATTTCGCATTCACCTTGTTGGAGATTCGTATTGTGGCACATATTATTGCTTTTGCCTAGTATTATTAGTCTGAGTGTACTAATAGCATTTAACGGTGTTGGGTGGTCATTCAAACCACCATTGGTTCGAATTTGAGAGAACAAATTTTCAAGGGCATCTTGATTTAGGCGGCTAGTTAAGATGTACTTTAATTGAAAATTTTCTTGCAAATCCTTATATAGCAATTTTAATGAATTTGTTGTCATTAATATTCCCTTTTGGAAAATTTGTAAGGTTCTTTTGTTTTTGCACAATATCTTGGACGTAAAATGATACATGGAATCTAATATATTGTTCTGTTGTTCCAATTTTAACCCATATGCTGCTTTAGCAACAATGTTGTTGTCTGGTACTCTTGAATTAAGCAAATCGAACCATGCATTAGTGGTTTCAATAAAATCTGCTGTTAATATTGCTGTTTCGTCATTTTGATAATAATGCCTAAGGGCTGTCGCTGTATAGTGTGATAGTAATTGCGCTGCCAGTGAAACCTTCTGACGTTGAAATCCTTCACACGTTAGATGCTCTTCGGTTAACTTATGGCAGCTGTTGATTTCCTTATTCTCGGGATTTTGAAGATCGTTAACTAAACGTATGAGGGGTTCTTTATTTATAGATTTGCCTTCGAATGTAAAGTCTGAATCCATCAGCCAGTTCCTTATGAGTTTTAAAAGATGCGGCACATCAGCAAAAAAATAAATTCTTTGAGTCGGTATTACTGGGTGTTTTATGAATGGCTTGTCATAAGTTACATTTAAGGCCTTCCATAATCCCACATTGCCGCCTCCACAATCACTCACACACGCAATCACACGAAAACCAATTTTATGCAATTGTATAATCAAAGATGATAAGATGTCAGGAGTCATTTTTTTATCAAAATCGACAAAAAGTGGCTGCTTCCAGTTTCCAATCAATCCACGGGCATTTATAACTTGCATTTGCGAATGGGGGCCGACAATTTGGTCGTGTTTTTGGTCATATTCATACGATTCCTTCACCTTCATTTCATCATATTGTAATACTACCAACTTCTCATCCTCAGTCATGGTATTTCCCCACACATCCAAAATACTTAAAACAGTGGTTAAAATTCCTTGGCGCATGTCTAATTTGGAAACGTAGGTTTGCACTGTGCGAATTCCAGGTAAAGGATAATTTAATTGGTTTCTCAAATAGAGATAACTACGCTTGCTCAAATACCTTAATGTAATTGCTATCGAAATATCTCGCTCGCCCCAATTCATAATCCTTTTTTTCTGTACTATAGCACGCAACTGATTATTGCTAAAGATATGTCCAAATATGTTTTTTATTGAATCATAATTGTTGCATTTAGTCTTAGTCACTGTTGTGTATTTGGTGTTCATTTTACGTATATGTTTTCTTAAATTATTTACTTTCATTTGCAATGCTCGTTTTCTTGCGTTTAAATCTGCAATTTCTTTTTTCATAGCTGAATTCTGCAATTTTATTTTTTCATACTCATCAGAAGAATATACCTCAGTATCAGTTGCCATGCAAATATCGTCTGTATTTACAACCTCATCTACATCATTGTCTACATCAATTTTTGATACATTACTTAATAATGAGTCCACAATGTTTTTGTTGTCTTCAAATTTTTCCTTTCTTTTATAACGAATTGATCGACTTGATTCATTACGTGATTCATTGATGGGTTTTAAATTCAGGGATGGAATAGATCCAGTCTTTAAAATTAGCTTTGGTTTTAAATGTAATAATTCGGATCTTAAATCCTTTTCAAAATCGTTGGCCGAAAAATGTAAGGAACATACTCTGCCTGTATTAGCATTAATCGTATCAGCTCTAAAGCACTTCTGAATCCATATCTTTCGAACTTTTGGATATTGTGGAAATCGGAAGAAAGCTACTTGTTTCCCTGGATGACGTACACGTTTTGAAGTACATGTTGCGACCGAGCAACACGACGGCATACCTTTAATAAATATAATCAAAATGTACTATTGCAATATGAAAGCAAAGCATAAAAACTCTACTACAAAACTAGCGAAACAAAAAGAGTATTACCGTCATCAATGTTATTATTATCAAGTTTTTATTAACTTGATTCAAGTTTTAGTTTTGAAATCGACATTTAAGTGACTTTACTTCTTCACTTTGAACTTAACAATTTTGCAGATGTCTTCTGACAATGCGCTAATATATTGTTGCAATATTATACTTTGGAATAATTACTGAGGTAACTAACAGTGAATTTTCATGCAAATGCACCAAGGATTAATAATAAAGTAAGACAAGACAACTTTGAAGTTTGTCAGTATCTACTGATTTTAATATTTGACAGTCTGGTTAAAGTCTGGCTAAATAAATCGTTTTTTACTCTGTCTGTTCTGTTTTCATTAAGTATACACAAAACATAAGCTTACCTATTTGCCTAAAAAGCGTAAAAAACAATTAAACACGGATCAAACGAACACACAACGCAAACAAAGTCACTAGCACGGTTACAACGTCTATGCGGATGCCAATTTCAAATGGTTTCAACGTATTTACCCCTGCTCAATCTCCCAATGACGTCACTGGCCGTAGTTTGTGGGCCACCCGCTCGATCCCATTGTCGGTATAGCGGTCGGCACAACCTCTGTAAGATATACTCGAGCCACCTTGGAATTGACCTACTTACAGGGCCGGCCCTAGGGGGGGGGGGGGGGGGGCGAAGTCGGGCGCCGGGTGGTTTACCCTACCTTTTATACGAGATATGACGAAATTTATAGCACCCTTTCTAAAATTCATAAATAGCGCCCCATTAACATTTAAGAGGCAGAAAGACAGATATATTTAGTTTAAGAATCAGATTTATTATGAGCCTCATTGTAAAAAAAACTAAAATTTACTACAAAATCAAACAATTAATGAATCGCTGGGCGTTTATCACCCTTTGCGCTCCACCCGTACACTAATAAAAACATATTTAAGATCTATAATGTCTCAAGACTGACATCCGAATTTTAGTACATAGTGACTCTGATGTAGTGACAGTGTTTCACGCCAGCTTTAGTACAAAAAATCCAATACTATTACCTTTTTGTCAGTATTCTAAGGTGTCCGCAAATTTCATTAGAGCCTGCTTCCCCTAAAAGGCGCCATAACGAGCACGTTCGCGGTTTTCTGCAATTTACCGTAAAATGATCACAATTTTGCATTTTTTTGCTTCTAAAAAATTCGTACATAATTACTTATTTTCTGCATTTTCTTAAATGCAGTGGGTCTTAAATTAAACTGCAAGCGCCCAAATATAGGAGTTTGCAGTTTAAGAACCACAGTACAGTGAGCGCGTAAACAAAATCTCTAAAACGGTTTGTTATTTGAAAACATCCTCGGACTTGTCGATCTTTAACACGTCGATTTATATTTACATCAAATTTAATTTCCGATCTTCAATTGTTTTCGACTTTTGACGTCATCGACATTTTTTTAATGGCAAGCCCATATTTTTTGCGATGACATTTATAGTTCTGTTGATTGGCTTAAAGGTACCTAAATCACCAAATTTAACGCTTTACATAAGCAAAATTTTCGAGAAAAAGAAAATTAGGGTAGTATTGATAACTTCTGTTTGTTTATGGAAAGTGAATATGCGTTTTCGATTGAATTATATGCACTAAATGCAAATCCAAGGTCAAAAGATGCACATCAGCTTATTTCGGCATTTTAGGTTTCTTTTATGGGGCCGTACGTACCCTTACTTAAAGCACTTACTTAAAGCACTGTAAATGTTTCAAAAATATTTGGGATTGCAGGTAAAATTGCAAAGATTAAGGTTTACTATGACACGATTTTGAGGTTTCTAGGACAATGGTTTCAGCTGGTATAAATTTGTAAAATTTACCAAAATAGTATGGTTTGACACTTTGGCCCCCCCTCAATTTGTGGCCCTATCGACGCATTTTATTCCACTGAAGAATGTTAATCTTTTTATCAGTCACACGATTACTGTCCAGATTAAACGGGTTATTGTCCCAAACAAGCGGAGTAAATTTGTGTTATTACCTCGGTTTTGTTTTCGTTCTTTAGGATTTATCCACAATAAGCTGCTGTGGCGATTAGCCGGTGTTCCGAATAAGCGGAATTGACTGTATATTAAAACCCAACCCTTTTTCCTCTTCTTTTTTGCTAATCTGAATGTACTATTTGGAAGGCGCTAAAAATCTAGATTTTTCTGCTCTTACTCATCTTAGTAAAGTTATCGTCGATAAAAAGACACGGAACGTTAATTTCGGACATAAAAGTAGTTCCGAATTATGTTTGTAGTGTTGTAATAAACGCTTTGTCAGTTGACATAACCACTGCTTTATTTTTTGCTCTGACAACGAAAAATTTTCTATTTGTAATTTTGAAAGGGGCGCTTAGAAACACTCCGCCCGAGGGCGCCGAGGAGGCTAAGGCCGGCACTGCCTACTTACCATATTAAATTTGCTTACTACATATTAACATATATGTACTACGTCTACTTACCGCTTAGTTATTCTTTCTTTTATTTATTTATTACTCGTACTTATCACTTACTGCCTTAAAACTTAAAACGTAGGATAATAAAATAATCATCTTACTCATGAAACATTTATTAAAATAATTTACAATATTAGTAAAATCACATTACACACATACATTATATTGATTACAGAAAGATATGATATAAAGAAAGGATCATTTGCAGTGATGTTTTTCTTGTACCCATAAGGTAGGGAATCAAAATTGTCACCATATTCTCGCTTTGTGGAGTTTAAACGATAATTTTCTCTTCCATTGTTGTAACTTCATGATATTTACTCCTTTTACGATTCTTTGTCGCTATTTGAACAGGAGTGGAGTCATTAATTATCATATTTGATATTCTATCGAGGTTAATTAATTTGGACGTTTGATAATTAATCAGAATTCCTTTCACCTTTACGACTGTCTTTAAAGAATCGCTGTTTGTAGAATACACTTCGTAAGTATAATTTTTGTTGCTATACACTACAGAAAGTTATGATATAAAAAAAAGGATCATTTGCTGTGATGTTTTTTCTTGTACCCCTAAGGTAGGGAATCAAAATTATCACCAAATTTCCGCTTTGTGGAGTTTAAACGATAGATTTTCTCTTCTTCCTTTCTTATCACTTCATGATATTTATTCCTTTTAATATTCTTTGACACTATTTGAACAGGTGTCGAGTCATTAATTATCATATTAGATATTTTATTGAAGTTAATTAATTTGGACGTTTGATAATTAATCCGAATTCCTTTCACGTTTACGATAGTCTTTAGAGAATCGCTGTTTGTAGAATACACTTAGTAAGCATAATTTTTGGGCCACCAGATGCGAACTTCGTTATGTAGCTGCCACCTCCGTATGTTTCCAATTCGTCCGTCATAGCTCCTAGGAAATTCCCAACGGGCACATCTTCCTCCGCATCTTTGGAAATGTAAATAACAGAATCTGTGTTTTAGTACAAAACCCTATCTCTGAGCATTTCTAAATAACTATATAATTTAAGACGCGCGTGCGCTGTAGTATATGCTGCAAGGCAAACATTTACGGTACTTAGCAAGTCGTTCGCTTCCTCGATATATTCATAGTTTACAATCAATACGTTCTCGTTTACGGGTAATATCCCATTCACAGTAATTGAAGGATTTGATAAGATATTTAAAAAAATCATCGGGTTTGTTTACTATTGCAGTTTTTGGTTGGTTTTCCCTCTGGCCGAGCTTTCCCCAGAAGGAGTTGAGAATTAACTTGGCCAATGATCGTAAACCAGCGTTATTAGCAATGTTATCAGATTCCAATTGTATTCCCTCAGCAATAAAAAAGTCGTCAATATATTTTCTTTTTTCATTGTCTGTTACACAGTTTGAAGGAAAACCTGTCGCTTCTACCTTGATTTTGATATAGGAGTTCATCATATCCGTAACCAAGCCACCGGTTTTTAATGTCTGGTTATATTGCTCACATCAATATTTCCATACTTCAACAATGTTTAAAATTCTGTAGCCCATTTCAATTGCCTTTCTTACTTCATCAATAACCCAGGTGCCTGATAGTGCTCGCTCGTGGTCGTTATGTAAACATTCACCACTGTTGAAAGTTTCGCCACATATTTTGTATAATACAAACATCAATTTCCCGTTCATTTTCAATGGTTGAACAGGATGATAAAGTTGTTGTGAAGGTAGTATAGTGCATTTAATCAACCCATCTAACTCGTTCAAATCTAGGGTAGAACATCTCTCATTACCAATAATTAGTTCCGGATGCCCAATAGGATACTTTCCATATTTGCAAATATACGGATATAAGCTACAAATGTCCACATACTTGATCTTTTCATCAGGCTTGCATTCGTAGTAAGTTTTGCAGTTACCTGTTCTACCGCCTAAAAATGCATCCCGAGGATTTAAGGGGTTTGAAGTCGACAGATGATGATTTTCAACTATTCATGGAAAGGAAGTTTTTGAATGTACACTCCCACATTTCAACAACTTCGTAACCTAATTCTCGAAGACGGTCTATTTTTTCTATTGTAGACTCATAGCGAAGATTAAGAGTTTCACATGGAGTATTGTGTAGAGGGGCATCGCGATTGATTTTGTAGCAGACATCGTGACCGTGGTAAAAACACCCATGAAACTCGAATACTTGACGCGTCTCTTGACAATACCCATCCACCTTAACTCCTCCTAATATTACTTCTCGTCCTTTAGCTGAGTGAATTATATCTACTTTTCTTTTAGAGTCTTCCCACACTAACCATTGTATTGCGATTTGCGACTGGTTGTCTCTCCATCTATATCCTCCTTTAGGAATTAAACCTATAGTATCAGGTTATAAAAAATTTCTTCTGTAAATTTTGTTGCACGCCGATGCGATAGTAAGCAACATATCAAGGGCCAATCAAGGGTTAGTTTATTACCACTGCACACAAAGATCGCTTATATTGAGAGTATTTGTGCCTGTTTTACATAAGAAACAACGTTATTTTGCAGTATTGGATCTATATGAAACAAATATCCATAAGAATACGTACAATTCACAGTACAGATGTTTTGATAAGGCAACCCGAGAATAAATTAATACGAGGGTCATCGGTTTTCAAGGTCAGACATGTTCTTTCTTGTCTGTATTGGTTCAGTGACACATTATGCCGAAATTATGCGAAAATATATTTCTGTGCCATATTTAAAACAATTTAGTAAATTTACTGATATTGTAAGGATATTGTTATTAATGTATTTAGAGGTAATTATTACCTAGGTGTATTTACACAGTGTTATTATGAGTTAATGCCGAATACGTATTTCAAGAGGAATACTAAGAAACTTGTAATTGTCCTAAAACAAATCATATTAATGAACTACCACACTTTTTTATTAAACTATATTCATTAAAATTAAAACACGACATTATACTAGTGATGAGGTCATAGATTGTGTAGCGAACTATATACTTTGGACTTATAGACTAGGACTTGTAGACTATCGAATTTTACGATGCGCATCGTGATTGTAACAATAAAACAATAACCATGCTGTTAGGATTAGTATTATTTTATTATTATTTTTTGAAATATTATTGTTTTTATTTTCATGTTCAATGTTTACGTTAGGTTAAGCTTCTCTAAAGTATCGATTCCTTTCTCCGTTTTTCCGAGTGTTGCCGAGTATTACCGAAGGACAACATTTTACGTGCGTTCGACACATATTTTAGTCAGTTAGGTCCAAGATGTTATAGAAGCATGTTGCCTTGTACTCCTCTGTAACACATTTTATAAAAAAGTTCTACAATACAGTACTTCAGTTACACACTACGCATTTTATTTATTGGAAGATAGGCTGTGACAGCAGCCTCAAAATAACTACGCGGGTTACACCCCAACATAATGGTCCGTCGAGCCGGATACAAGAACCACGCAGCCGACATTGCATCAGCCATAGGTTGCCCGCACACACACGCGCCGACCTGTTACAACCACGCAGCCGATATTGCATCAGCCATAAGTTGCCTACACACACACACACACACGACGCCCTGTTCCAACCACTGCAGCACTACGACCAGCCAGCCCTCCAGCCATATTTACAGCACGTACACACCAGCGCTGCGCAGAGAGGTTAGGTTATGGGTCGATTCTGTGCACATCTGTAACGTCTATAAGGTCAAACCTATAAGTAGTTATAGATCTATAAGGAATATTGCGATTCTGTGTGCCCTCATAGGCTATAGATACCCTTATAGATACTCGTAAATATTCTTATTGGGGTGTTTATGGGTATTCTAAGCGATTCTGAGCAGTTCTCTAACGTCACTATGACAAAACCTCTAAGCTATTAAGTAATATGCGATTCTGTGAGCCCCAATAGACTATAGATCCTTTATAGATACTCTTACATTTACGTGTGGTCCGACGGCCACTGTAACTTCCTATAGATACTATAAGGATTGGAGAAATATGTGAACGATACTCGATCACATATGAACATGGATCTGATCAATCGATTGATCATAATCAATCAGATCGAAAATATCGATCTTTTGCTAATTGATTTGAAAGATTTTTTAAATAAAAAAAAATATAAAAAATTTAACGTAATTGAAATCGATCTGATCGATAATACAATTTTTTCCCCAGCACTTTGATTCTGTAAGCCGCAAACGATTTACCGTAAGCAACTCTCCAAAGAGCTGGCTTTGTGAAAAATACTATTGTGTAAATAAACATAGCAGTGGTATAATATAAAATATTTACTTTTATTGTGGGAATATTGTCAACGAAAAGGGCATATGTCCTGGTTCTTTTCTTTTGAAAAGGGAATTCTGGGTAAATTTTTTTTGGGAGTTTTCCAGTTGTTAAATTTTTTTTATTTTTTGTGTTCAAGTGATTCCTATCATGGAGATGAAATATATAACAAAAGCAGGGTTGTTATTTTTAAAACACTGTTTTAAAACAAATATTTTGTTTTGAACTGTTTGATTCTGTATTTAAAACTGTTCTTTTTTTTGGGGGGATTTAACACGTTTTCTTTTCATGTTTAAAACATGTTGATTGCGAAATGTTTATTTAAAAACATGGTTTTGTTAAAAAACACAATTTTACATTAAAAAAAAGTTTAAATCTAAAGGTTTTTAACAAAATTTTTATATATTTTTTTAAGACACACTATATAAATATTCTGTTTGCATTTCATTTTCATTTATTTTTTTCATTTTATCGTATACACATAAAAGAATAAAACACAATATTTGTTTGTATTTTGTATGTTTTATTTGTAAATTTTAAACAGTTCAAGTGACATTTATGAATAAATAAAATCCTTAAATAATTATACGTAATGCAGTGTTCTAAATAGTTTCAGTTATAATACTAATGCATAATTTATCACATAACAAAATGTACGAAACCTGACTAATGACAATAAATAGAATGATCGCCTCCACATAAGTTTTTGTACCTACAATTATTTCGTGTTTCAATCAAATGTAACAAAATGTTAGTTAATGACTTTTACCTTTAAGCTGACAATATATTATTCACAAGAATGTAAAACTACTCTCTTCATATTTGATTTGCCGGAGATGTTTGAATGCTTGCCGGAGACCTGAGATTAACCTCAAATGTTGCAGACTCCGGCGCAATGGCAGAAACCAGGCAACCCTGCTCTTGAATAAAGTTTCTAATCGAGCCCCAAAGCTTTGAAATCATAATATTTTGCATAGAACATTTGCACACTTTTTAACAGTACAATTTGACTCGCCTACGTGAGTCTCAACAATTCATCACGATCATTCGATGATCAAGTGTTTAGTGCCTTGCGTTATACCTTCATGTTAAGCCGAACAAAATTGGCCTGTGCAATTGGCAATCGCCTACATGAGTCTCAACGATTCATCGCGATCATTCGATGATCAAGTGTTTAGTGCCTTGCGTTACACCTTGATGTTTGTCCGAACACAATTGGCCTGTGCAATTGGCATAAGTTTTAACCATAGATTCACATCATAAATAATAATCGTCTGGTTCAATTATTGTGATTGATTCATTCCCATATCTACAGTTAATTCATAATAAAAAAATTATTAACAATAACATGTAGAATATCGTACCTTCTTCAAACAAATGTTTTGATTGCTTGTTGTAATCGCAAACAGCCCTATCTCGGAAGCATATAATTATCACTTTGGTGGTTCCTATATGTGGATCCATTTTAACCTCATTAGCTACTTTCGATTTGACGCCAGTGCGCGTTGCAGTTGCGCGCTGAAAAAGCGTTCGGTTTGCCGAGTGCAAAAGACACCGAGTACACGTCTTACCCTGTTTATTGCGCTGGTTATAGGTTATGTTGTTGTTTATTTTTCTAAATTATGTAAATTATATCGGTAGGAATGCACCGCTTTTACTTTAAAAATGGATGCCATTGCTGGTCCATCTAAACAATACATCTTAAATTTGTATGACCCTGATGAACGAAATAATTAATATAAAATATGTTTAAAACTAGGTTAAGTTGACAGTATACTTGATAGCTACACTTCTACGAGTTCGATTTGTTTTCGGTACACTTTACACCGAGCAAAAAGCACCAGTGCTAAACGCCCCCAAATCGAAAGCACCTAACCACTGCACCAAACTGTGAAATATATGCCAATTTAGGCTGGTTATAGGGTTCTATAAGGATTTCTTATCGAAACCTATAGGCTATAGATCTATAACGTTATAGAATTTTACGAGTGAAAACACAGAATCGACCCATTAGTCTCTTATTCCTTACTGTTCCTTAATTCACCTATATTTCTTCGATTTGTACCATCTATTTTTGTAATATGTCTACCGAGGATAAACAAAAGGATTTAAATATTCAGAGGCTTGATAAAAGCACATTAAACGCGATTTAGAACTTTCCTTGACAAATTTGACAACCAAAATCATATAAAATTACAACTACGTTTAGAAAAAATAGAGAGTCTTTGGCACGAGTTTGACAAAGTTCAAAGTCAGATAGATATATTAATCGATGGTGTTGATAATAATAACGCGCGCGCAACGTTTGAAGATGATTTCTTCGATGTCACCGCTCGTGCCAGGGAGCTTCTGACGACGCAAAACAACTTAAATGATTCAATTACGCAAAACACGAGCATTCGTAGTCAGATAAAATTACCAGTGTTAAGTTTGCCCCAATTTCACGGTGCGTATGACTAGTGGATGAACTTTTTTGACACGTTTAATGGTCTATTTAATGACAACAATGCATTAAGTAATGTTGAAAAATTTTATTACCTACAAACCAGCTTAAAGGGTGAAGCGGCTCAAATAATTAAATCGATTGAAGTCTCAGATGCTAATTATAAGATAGCTTGGGATCTCCTAAGAGAACGGTATGAAAACAAAAGGTTAATAGTAAACAAACACATCCAAGCAATATTCGAAATACCCAATATTAAGCAAGAATCCAATTTGCAATTACGCAGATTTTTAGACTCTTTTTTAAAGGACATTCGATCCTTAAAGGCACTCGAACAACCCGTAGACAGCTGGGATACTCTTTTAATTTACATTTTAACCCAAGAATTAGACCCTATCACCAAACGAGAATGGGAAAATATAACAAACAACAATGAATTTCCTACTATTAAACAATTCACTGATTTGTTAACTAAACGCTGCCAATTGCTGGAAAAACTCGAAATTAATTCGACACAAATAAGCAAATACACGTTTAAGAAGGAACACCATGCACACTCATTAAATCATCTTAGCACTCAACAATACACATGCAACTTTTGTAAACAAGGGCACGCAAACTTTCAGTGCGAAGTATTTCAAAAACTGTCACCTAAAGAAAGATATTTAGAGGCAAAAAAACATAACTTGTGTACTAATTGTCTTAGACCAAATCATAATAGCAAGGAATGCAATGCAGGAAGTTGTAAAATTTGCGATAAAACACATAACACATTACTACACTTTGAAAGCAACAATGAAATTACAGAACCAAACATGCTAAATAAACATGCAGATACGCACAATAAACATACAGACACACACAATAAACACTCAGATACACGCAATAACACACCTACAAGTAGCATATCTACACACACAATGCATCCAAAGCAAGAAAGCCTATTATTATCCACAGCGTTGATTTATATCGTAGACGCTTATGGCAATTCTACTCAATGTAGAGCACTTTTAGACAGCGGTTCACAATCAAATTTCATATAATTTATTCAAAAAATTAAAGTTAAAAGGAATCAAAATAGACATCCCTGTTAGTGGAATTAGCGAATCAATTACACACATTTCAAATAAAACACAAGCGACAATAAAATCCATGCATAATAATTACACAGCCAATTTAACATTTTTAATCATAGACAAAATAACAGAAAATATCCCACAAAATTCTTTTGACATTACGCAAATTGATACGCATAACGTAAAATTAGCCGATCCTGAATTTAATAAATCAAATCCAATCGACATTTTATTAGGAGCAGACATTTTTTGGCATCTTTTATGCATAGGTCAATTAAAAACCGGCAGAGATACACCAATTCTGCAGAAAACCCGTTTGGGATGGATAATTTCAGGTCGTATGTCATACAAAAATCAAAATTCTTCTTTATGCCACCTTTCTATTAATATCAAAACAATACACGATCAATTAGAAAACTTTTGGAAAATTGAACAGGTTCAAAATAAAAAGATTTTCTCAAAGGAAGAGCAATATTGCGAACAGCATTTCAAGGAAAACTTTAAGCGTGACCAAACAGGTCGTTTTACAGTCAAATTGCCACTCAAAGAAAACTTTAATTCAATCGGATCATCACAACAAATCGCAAAAGATTTTATAATCTGGAAAATAAACTACAGCATAATACTACACTAAAGGCATTGTATACAGATTTCATGCAAGAATACGAAAGGTTGGGACATATGACAAAAATTAATAAAGATGAAGGTAATGATAAGTTAATTTGCTATTTACCACATCATGGTGTGCTGAAAGAATCAAGCACTACTACAAAATTACGTGTTGTATTCGATGCGTCTGCAAAAACTGATACCGACATTTCATTAAACGATATTTTAAAAACTGGTCCTGTAATTCAAGATGACCT
This sequence comes from Melinopterus prodromus, assembly GCA_964023965.1. Lineage (NCBI taxonomy): Eukaryota > Metazoa > Arthropoda > Insecta > Coleoptera > Scarabaeidae > Melinopterus > Melinopterus prodromus. The sequence continues at coordinate 35,932,516 of OZ030394.1, read as the reverse complement.
ATTTTCTATAGTTCTACGATTCAGACAGCATAATTATGTGATAACTGCGGACATTAGTAAAATGTACCGGCAAATAAACATTGATGAAAGTCATCGCGATTCAGATGACGTTCAGATTCCAATCAAGAGTTAGAACATTACCGGTTAAATACAGTGACATACGGGACAGCACCGGCGTCATTTTTAGCCATACGTACATTACATCAAGTTGCTATTGAAAATAATGCAAGCTATCCAGAAGCCAGTTCAATTATAATGAGAGATTTTTATGTCGATGATCTAAGGACGGGTAGTGATACATTACACCGTACAAAATTATTGAAGGGCGAGATTAGCAAAATTCTAGAAAGTGCAGGTTTTGAACTTCGTAAATGGAATTCTAATAATAAAGGCATACTCAGTGAAACTCATTTGGCAGAATTACCAGAATATTACATCGATGATAATGAAAATTCAAAGGCTTTAGGCTTACTATGGAATTCGACCGACGATATTTTACATTATTCCACCAATATACCCGAAAATCAACCGAACAAAATAACCAAACGCATCATACTTTCAACAATTTCTAAGATTTTTGATCTATTAGGTTTAACCGGACCTGCAACAATCAGGGTTAAAATATTATTACAAAGACTTTGGCAGGCTAAACTTGAATGGGACGAGACAGTTCCTATGGATATTCACACCGCTTGGTTGCAATTCAATAAAAAGCTTTGTTTAATTAAAAACATAAAAATTCCAAGACTAAAAACTATTTCTTTACCCCGTTTAGAGTTGTGTAGTGCCACGTTACTAGCTCGACTAACAAAAAAGGTCGTTGATTCTATGCAAATTGTTTTCTCAAATATCTATTTATGGTCAGACTCAACAATAGCTTTATCTTGGATAAATGCTGAACCGAGCGTATGGAAGAGTTTTGTAGCTAATCGCGTCTCGGAAATTCACGAATTAACTTCCATTGAGCAATGGGGACACGTTTGTTCCGAACAAAATCCAGCCGATATAATTAGCAGAGGCATAGATCCTGAATTACTTGTGACATCTAATTTATGGTGGTATGGACCTGTATGGTTATCTAAGGAAAAGATATCTTGGCCATCTCAATTTGTTGCAGGTACTAAGACGCCATTGCCCGAAGCAAAACAAATTAAACAATTAACATTTAAAATTCAGACAGATTATACTATTTTTCAGAAATTTTCGTCATTTTTAAGATTACATCATGTATTTGCATACTGTTTACGATTTATAAACAACACTACGCAAAAGGACAAAACAAAGATTACAGGTAATTTAACAAATGCCGAATTAGATAATTCTTTAAATAAATTAACACAGATGGTGCAAGCACAAACGTTTGGGGAAGAGATAAATTGTTTAAAAGGCTCGAAACCTTTGTCGCGGAAAAGTAAAATATTACCTTTAAATCCATTCATTGACGAACCTAATATATTACGCGTGGGTGGGCGATTATGCAACTCTTCTTTCGAATATGATAAAAAACATCCAATTTTGTTACCGTCTAATCATGCATTTACAGATCTACTAATCAGACATGAACATTATAGATTATTACATGCAGGAGTTCAAGCAGTATTATTTAGCACACGAAATAAATTTTGGATAATAAATGGGAAAAATTCAGTAAAACGCGTCTTACGAGATTGTATAACGTGCTTTAAAACAAATCCTCGTGATTCTATTCAAGTTATGGGTAACTTACCTGCATCTCGTTTGAAAGCAGTCCGTCCTTTTACCTTTACTGGTGTTGATTTTGCCGGACCTTTTTTGTTGAAAGATGGGAAATTACGAAACAAAAAAATCGGTAAGGCTTACTTATGCATTTTTGTCTGTTTTTCGACAAAGGCGGCGCACCTTGCAGTTGTGGGGGACTTGACTACTGATGGCTTTCTTAAGGCATTTAAACGTTTTGTGTCGCGTAGAGCGATATGTAAAGATGTATACTCAGATAATGGTTTAAATTTCGTTGGAGCTGATAATGAGTTAAAACATACGTTCAAAAAGATATTTAACTTAAATGATAGAGACAATTCTGTCTCGCAATATTTGATAAATAATGAAATCAAATGGCATTTTATTCCCCCACGCTCACCACATTTTGGCGGTTTGTGGGAAGCCAGTGTAAAATCCGCTAAATACCACATGAAAAGGATATTAAAGAATTCACTATTAACTTTTGAAGATTTTTATACAGTCATGGTACAGATTGAAGCAGTATTAAACTCTAGACCCATAACTCCTCTCTCCTGTGATCCTAACGACCTAATCGCTCTTACACCAAACCACTTCCTAATAGGAGACATTTTGACCGCCATACCTCAAGAAAACGTCGAGCTTATTCCTACCAATAGGCTTACTCTATATAGATGGCTGCAACAGCTGGCCCAACATTTTTGGAGACGTTGGTCTTCTGAGTACCTCAACAACCTGCAAAACCGAACCAAATGGATGTTGCGGGAGCCACTTCCGGTTCTAAAAAACGCATTAGTTCTACTAAAGGAAGACAACTTACCTCCTCTCCATTGGAAAATGGGACGTATATTGGAAACTCATCCTGGTGCAGATGACATAGTGCGTGTAGTGACCGTAAAAACTTCATCCGGTGTTTTTAAACGTGCCGTCGAAACAATTTGCATTTTACCTTTAGAAAATGACAATGACAATTCTTTAGCTTTAGAGACTGAGAGTAAAAATTCTTGTTGGAAGCTAACCTTATCTTGTCAAGGCCGGCGGTATGTTAGAATTAGTATTATTTTATTATTATTTTTTGAAATATTATTGTTTTTATTTTCATGTTCAATGTTTACGTTAGGTTGAGCTTCTCTAAAATATCGATTCCTTTCTCCGTTTTTTCCGAGTGTTGCCGAGTATTACCGAAGGACAACATTTTACGTGCGTTCGACACATATTTTAGTCAGTTAGGTCCAAGATGTTATAGAAGCATGTTGCCTTGTACTCCTCTGTAACACATTTTATAAAAAAGTTCTACAATACAGTACTTCAGTTACACACTACGCATTTTATTTATTGGAAGATAGGCTGTGACAGCAGCCTCAAAATAACTACGCGGGTTACACCCCAACACATGCTTTCATACGGGCTGTTTTGTATATGTCGATTACTGAAGGGTCTTGAACGTTGAAGACTGGCTGTTGTTGAGGAACAAGTAGTAGGTATTACGTTTATGTATTTTGTATTATGTATATAACGTTTCAATAATTTGAAAAAACCTGTCATATAATATAATGGGAATGAAACAGGCATATAATATAACACACTATGTTTAGAAATCGTATACATTTATCACATATTACATCATCGCATCATTTTCATGTTGTTTCTCAGTGTGTTGTCGAAACAGTATGAACAATTCGTCTTCTTACACTGCACACATTATTCTGTATGTGAACTTCTCCCCTGTGTTTCGCGCTGTAATATTTTACCAAAAGAACTTGTAACAGCTTTTTTTACCATCTGATACATCTTATTCAATGAGGACACCGTTCCAACACATGTTGTAAAAAAAAACATCATTGTCATTCAATTCAGGTTGTATAGAATGTGCTGTAACTTGTACAGCGTACATTTACCCACCTCCGAGTAAGAAAAGCCATATCAAGGATAATATTTGGAGAGTAATAGAAAGAGCCCAAATTTTGAGGGTTGATTCCTGTTAGCTCATTTTGATATGGTATTTTGACGTACCATAACCGAATTGGTACGGAAATGTTCGCTTTTTGTAACTTAAAAATACCTGATATCTGATTTTATTCTGGAATATAGTTCTGGTAAAATTATTGACTTGTTAACAATGTTTACTCAGAGTACGTACTGTTTCTTTACATAATCATTTGGCGGTGCAATCCATGACGGAGCCTGGCCGACTCAAGCATCTACCATTAATGAGGAACGTGAAGTAAATGCAAAGGTAAGTTGTCATGCTCACACCATCCTCTACGTTATTGATAAATCAGTCTCCCGTGTACTAGGCATTTTCCCCCATTGAGTTTTAGTTGGTTTTCTTACATGCTAAATTGTTGAATGTTGACATATTTATTTGTTCTCGTACTCTTATTGCAGTATCTACACTACACAAACCTACTGAAATGGTCGATTGTAGGGGGTATATGTTGGAGTCAAACGTTATTATATATATATTAATCAACTTTGACCAGTGAAAGTTTTTATTTTAAAACCCCTAACATGATGGGTTGGGAGTTGAGTTAGCCCTGACTAGAATTTTTTAAACTGGAATTTATGGATGGCGTAATGCTCTAGTAATCTAAACGTCGAGACGTCTATGTGTGTGCAACGCTGCTCCTGTATTCAATGAATAATCAGTAAACGATTACTATGAACTAGTCATGCTGAATTTTAAAACCCCTAACATGATGGGTTGGGAGTTGAGTTAGCCCTTTTTTTTATTATTTTGTTCAAACACAGAGTGTTTGTGGCATAACACCTAGTCAATGACTAACAAGTTATTTTCACTTAACCTAAACTGATAAAATAATGAGTATTTTTACAATTTTGCCCATTGGCCCAAGTTGTTTTAGTCTGACAGTTTTTACCACTCAAGTAGACGGCGGTTGTTTTCACTTACACTTGTTTTCACTTTTCACATACTGTGAATACACTACGGGTGCTCTGCTTTTAATCACTCCCGCACTAGTTCGAATGGTAAACCAGAACTAAAGTTCTTTTCAGCCGACGCACTAGCGCACTGTTGTCTAGCAGCTGGATGGCTTCAAAGTTGTCGTGGTGGAGTAGACGATCCTCGTGCTTCTTAGCAAATTTTGATATTTCGCTAGTTACCATCTCCATGCGGAGGTCCCGATGAAGACTGGTGTTTTTGATGTACCATGGTGCACCAACAATGGCCCTTAGTACTTTATTTTGGAACCTCTGAATGAGATTGATATTGGACTGCTTAGTGCATCCCCATAACTGTATTCCATACACCCATACTGGCTTTAATAATTGCTTGTATAGTAGGAGCTTATTTTGCACTGACAGGGCTGACCTCCGTCCCATTAGCCAATACATTTTGCGGAATTTTAGGTCGAGTTCGTTCCGCTTTTTCTTGACATGTACTTTCCATCTAAGCTTGGCATCCAGTGTCATGCCAAGGTATTTCGCTGTATCCGCGTATGGAATATCGTTCCCATTAATGGTTACTGGAATATAGTTAACTCTCTTATTGGTGTAGTTTACATGCGTGGATTTTCCTTCATTTAGTTTGATGCGCCATTTCTTTGTCCAAAGGTTGATTTTGTTTGCAGCTATCTGTAATTTTTCAGTTGCTTCTTCGATACTGTCACTAATCGCCAAAATAGCCGTGTCGTCTGCAAATGTTACCACTGTGGTTTCTTCCGGAACAGGAATATCATAGGTATACAGTAGGTACAAAAGTGGTCCCAATACACTTCCTTGTGGTACTCCGGCATTGATATTGCGTAGCGAGGAGTATTCGTCATCCTGTTTCACCCTGAAGTGGCGATCTTTCAGATATGATTTCTATAACATCGGTAATTCGGTGTACCTGATCGATTGTTGAATGTCGAGCTCGAAAGCCGAATTGATGTGATGGAATAGTTTGATTTTTCTCAAGAATTGGGTATATTCTCTTGATAAGTAATTTTTCAAACAGTTTTGAAAAGGTTGGTAACAAAGATATAGGTCTGTAGGAGGCTATTTGGCGGTTTACCGGGTTTGGATATCATGATGACCTCAGCCACTTTCCAGAATGAGGGCACATATCTTAACCTAAGTGCACCGTTGAACAAATTTATTAACAAATTAACAATTTTTTTTTCGAACTGAGGCTGGTTTTGATTTCGGTCATTAGTTCTTTTGGTGAAATATGGGGTATAGGCTTTGACTCCAGTGCTGTCCAGGTGATACACTCGGGAAATTCAGGGGTATGAGTTTCATTCGGTGTAAATGTCTTTTCCAAGTGATCGGCAAAGATATCGGCCTTATCCTTGTTACTTCTGGCCCAAGATCGATCTTCCTTTCTTATCGGGGGAATTTGCATTATCGGTCGCTTTATGTTTTTGGTGGTTTTCCATAGAGAGTAGTCCGTAGCAGAGTCATTGCTCAGCCCCTCCAAATGCCGACCAATAGTTTGTTGTTTGATTTCTTCGGTAAGCTTGCGAAGTTTCCATACCATATTATTTAGTTCTGTCTTAACTATGGGGTCTCTTGTAGTTTGCCCGCGTTTGCGAAGTTTTCTCTTCTTTGCTATCAGTTCTCTGACTTCTAAAGGATAAATGTTGCTATTCTTGATATGGTAACTTATTTGGGGTGTAGCTAACCATGCAGCTTCGTGTATATCGCCGTGGAAACTCTGCACTGCGTCTTCCAATTCTTCGGGAGTTTTGAGTGAAACTGACAAGTTGATGTTCTGCTCTAGGCTTGTTTTGAACGCTTCCCAGTTTGTAGCTTTAGTTGTCAGAGTTGGTCTTCATTCTTTTCTAATTACCGATTGACTTAGAGTTAAGATAATTGGTGTGTGGTCAGAGTCAAGATCTAGTTCCTCGGTTACATCAATAGATGACAGATTTTTAATTACAAAAAGTCTATTAGATCTGGAATCTTGTTTCTGTCAGTAGGCCAATAAGTTGGCTTACCTGTTGAGTGGACTTCGCATCTGTAGCTTTGGATTGCATGTAGTAATTCTCTTCCTTTTGTTGTAGTTAGCCGTGAACCCCAATATGTATTCTTGGAATTAAAGTCTCCCCCAAGTATGAACTTCCCAGAGAAAGTCTGCAAAAGATCCAAATACTGTGTTCTCTTAATGTTGTGCCTCGGAGGTGAATAAAGAGCTCCAATCGATATTATTCCACATTTTGTTTTGACTCTAACAGACGTAACTTGAAATTGTTCTTTTTCGATTTTATCGTCCTCATAATGAGATATATTATTTTTAATTAATACTGCGCTTCCTCCTCTTGCGCAATTGCTGGGGTGAATAGCGTGATAAAGTGTGAAGTCTCGAAGTTTTAAGTGAAACAATAGTAAGATATAACTTATTATTGATAAGCCAACAACTAGTAATAAAATTAGGTAATTTGTAATAACATTGTGTCTTTTATAATGTTTGGGAAATTGTCCGACCTGAAGTGCTCTTTCCTTTTCTATTTTGTTTTTGTTAATGATATTTTTGGAACGTTTTCCTTATTACCCCGAAAAACCCGAATCTGGACATAAAAAACCGTAAAAGGTACTTTTGACGAAAATAGAAAACACCCATTGTTTGCTATTTTATCTACTACGCCGATCATTTGCATATAGACATAACATCTTGTTCTGAACAAAACTTCTGAGTAAGATGTTGACGTTGTAAACAGAAAGAGTACTTACTTTACCTACCACAAAAGGAGTTGTTTATTCACTGTCAAGACACATGTTTTTAAAAATAGAAAATATGTTCGATTTAGTCTGTAACCAAGCAGGGCTGAACCTCAAAAATGAACATTAATATCGAAATATGTGTACCTTTTATAGCAGCCGTTTCACCTATCCCTGGACACACAGTATAGCGACCAGTAATCTACAAGTGACTCAAACATAAGTGAATAAGAAGTACTATTATTATTTCTTCGAAAAGAAACGTAATATCAACTTTGTGCATGTATTTTACATTTAAATCTATGTTAATTGTAATATTGGTGATATCTGCAACAATTCCTATAAGAAGTCATGTAATACAAGACACAGATAGTGGTTGACCTTCATTTGCTAACGCGAATGACTGAATACAACGGAACAAAGTGTAAACTGGAATGAGAGAGTATACTGTACGTCGGAATTTTTGTAATTTAAATATGCGGTGCAATAACTACCAACACTGAACAAACAGCGTACCTTGTTTTCTTAATAAAAAAATATGTAGATCACATCAAATATCTTAACATATAAAATCTTAATCAAAATTCTTACCTCAAAATTAATACGTTATCTATTACACAAAAGTAATGTCAAAATGTATCACTGATCGCTATGTATTGTTAGAAACTTAAGAAAAATACATGAGAGCGGCTTGCACATCCGAGCATGAAGGGCACTGCAACTCGACTGACTGCGACACGGCCTATACGGGCGAGAGGCGTCCAAAGCGGGAACGCGTCCCCACTTCTCCCCGTCGAGTAATGGCGCCTTCTGACCGGCAGCGGCTCTTCAAATCGCAAATGTAATTCAAATGTAATAACACGGCCAACCTGACGTTAGAGACGCTCTCGGCACTCTAGTCCGCATTGTGGACACCGGTCACCACCTGGCTCGACCACTAACTGGGCAGAGACCAGATAACCTAATATTCAAAAAAACAAAAATGCGTGGAAACCTCGGTTACCCGGGTTACCACCTGGCTCAACCGCTAACGGTACAGAGACCAGATAACTTAACATTCAAAAACAAAAGCATGTGGAAACCTCGGTTGCCACCTGGCTCAACCGCTAGCGGGACAGAGACCAGACAAATTAACGTGCAAAAACAAAAGCATGTGGAAACCTCGGTTGCCACCTGGCTCAACCGCTGACGGGACAGAGACCAGACAAATTAACGTACACGAACAAAAAGATGTGGAAACCTCGGTTACCACCTGGCTCAACCGCTAACGGGACAGAGACCAAACAAATTAACGTGCAAAAACAAAAACATGTGGAAACCTCGGTTACCACCTGGCTCGACCGCTAACGGGACAGAGACCAGATAAATTAACATTCAAAAACAAAAGCATGTGGAAACCTCGGTTGCCACCTGGCTCAACCGCTGACGGGACAGAGACCAGACACATAAATCATTTCTAAATTCTTTTCTTTTCTTTTTTTTACAATAGTGAGACCGCAGCCACCACTATGGCTCAACCACTCAAGGGACTGAGACCAAGCACATAAATCAAATCCGATGGAATAAATAATAATAATAAAGAATTATCTGTGTTGGTTTACGGCAGTGCTCTGCAACCTTCTCCTAGCAGTTCTCCGCAAACTTCTCTTGGCAGTTCTCACTCAATGTATCACTGATCGCTATGTATTGTTAGAAACTTAAGAAAAATACATGAGAGCGGCTTGCACATCCGAGCATGAAGGGCACTGCAACTCGACTGACTGCGACACGGCCTATACGGGCGAGAGGCGTCCAAAGCGGGAACGCGTCCCCACTTCTCCCCGTCGAGTAATGGCGCCTTCTGACCGGCAGCGGCTCTTCAAATCGCAAATGTAATTCAAATGTAATAACACGGCCAACCTGACGTTAGAGACGCTCTCGGCACTCTAGTCCGCATTGTGGACACCGGTCACCACCTGGCTCGACCACTAACTGGGCAGAGACCAGATAACCTAATATTCAAAAAAACAAAAATGCGTGGAAACCTCGGTTACCCGGGTTACCACCTGGCTCAACCGCTAACGGTACAGAGACCAGATAACTTAACATTCAAAAACAAAAGCATGTGGAAACCTCGGTTGCCACCTGGCTCAACCGCTAGCGGGACAGAGACCAGACAAATTAACGTACACAAACAAAAACATGTGGAAACCTCGGTTACCACCTGGCTCAACCGCTAACGGGACAGAGACCAGATAACTAAACATTCAAAAACAAAAACATGTGGAAACCTCGGTTACCACCTGGCTCAACCGCTAACGGGACAGAGACCAGACAAATTAACGTGCAAAAACAAAAGCATGTGGAAACCTCGGTTGCCACCTGGCTCAACCGCTGACGGGACAGAGACCAGACAAATTAACGTACACGAACAAAAAGATGTGGAAACCTCGGTTACCACCTGGCTCAACCGCTAACGGGACAGAGACCAGACAAGTTAACGTGCAAAAACAAAAACATGTGGAAACCTCGGTTACCACCTGGCTCGACCGCTAACGGGACAGAGACCAGATAAATTAACATTCAAAAACAAAAGCATGTGGAAACCTCGGTTGCCACCTGGCTCAACCGCTGACGGGACAGAGACCAGACACATAAATCATTTCTAAATTCTTTTCTTTTCTTTTTTTTTACAATGGTGAGACCGCAGCCACCACTATGGCTCAACCACTCAAGGGACTGAGACCAAGCACATAAATCAAATCCGATGGAATAAATAATAATAATAAAGAATTATCTGTGTTGGTTTACGGCAGTGCTCTGCAACCTTCTCCTAGCAGTTCTCCGCAAACTTCTCTTGGCAGTTCTCCGCAAACTGCTCCTAGCAGTTCTCCGCAACCTTCTCTTGGCAGGTCTCCGCAAACTGCTCCTAGCAGTTTTCCGCAACCTTCTCTTGGCAGGTCTCCGCAAACTGCTCCTAGCAAATCGTCCCCGTCTTACGGCAGTCTTATAGCATCGTTCTGCAACTACTGTGCCACGGTACAGTGTTTGCACACCACTGGTTTACGGCACCCCTTGGAAAATAACATTAAATCAATTGTGTAATTATAGCAATTGCAATAGCATCGTGTTTTACGTTTTGCATAATTTAATTCTTGATTCGATAGCATCAATTTAGTGCTCATTTCAATTTGACGGCCACATACGATAGGTCTCATAACAATGCTAGTACCAAAGGGCCAATTCACAATTAACAATTAAATAGATGCAAAGCGTAAAAATGTTCCACTCCTTTTCATTTGGACACACAAACTATAAGAACTTTTGTACTTCATGATAACTTTCAATTATCTTAACATGCTACACGAAACGCATTACCTCTTAAAAAATTAAGAACTTGAAAAGGCTGCTATTATGATACTCCAGAAGCATAAACTTACAGTTCTCGAATTACGTTACGTAGTACATGGAATACGGTATTTCAAACCTCAATTTATAATACACAAATTTTAACTCATTTCAAAAATTATGCTAGCCAAAACATAAGGGGGTTTCGCTCTTAGGATTCTTAATTTTTGAAACACAAAACATTGATCACTTTCAATACTCAAATCATGATAGACAAAAGATAAAGGGTTTCCATTCTCAAATTATAATACCTGAAGATCATAAACATACAATTCATAAATTATGAAACACAAAACATTGATAACTTTCAATACTCAGATTATGATAGACAAAACATAAAGAGTTTCCATTCTCAAATTATGATGCCTGAAGAATATGAACAGACAATTCATAAATTATGAAACACATAACAGTGATAACTTTCAATACTCAGATTATGATAGACAAAACATAAAGAGTTTCCATTCTCAAATTATGATGCCTGAAGAATATGAACAGACAATTCATAAATTATGAAACACATAATATTGATAACTTTCAATACTCAGATTATGATAGACAAAACATAAAGAGTTTCCATTCTCAAATTATGATGCCTGAAGAATATGAACAGACAATTCATAAATTATGAAACACATAACATTGATAACTTTCAATACTCATGTTATGATAGACAAAACATAAAGACTTCCATTCTCAAATTATGATGCTTGAAGAATATGAACGGACAATTCATAAATTATGAAACACATAACATTGATAACTTTCAATACTCAGATTATGATAGACAAAACATAAAGAGTTTCCATTCTCAAATTATGATGCCTGAAGAATATGAACAGACAATTCATAAATTATGAAACACATAACATTGATAACTTTCAATGCTCAAATTATAATAGACAAAACATAAAGAGTTTCCGTTTTCAAATTATAATACCTGAAGAACATAAACTCACGATTCATAAATTGTGAAACACAAAACATTGATAACTTTAAGTTCTTAAATTATGACAACATGATATGTATAAACTTTCCGATTCTTAAATTATAAAACAGCAAACATGCTAACTTTCAGTTCACACGTAGTACACATACTTTTCGATTCTTAAATTGTGAACCACAAAATATAATAACTTTCAATCCTCTAACTTTAACACACGAAGTACAGTAACTTATAAGTGTCTGATTATTATGCCCAAAAGCACAAACTTTAAATTCTCAGATTCAGATACACAAAGTTAATAAATTTTAATTCTCTAGTTATGATTTACGATGAATATTAACTTACAATTTTCAAATCATATTTTACAAAACCGTAAACTTTAAATTCTCAAATTCAGTTAGACAAAGCTAATAATTTCAATTCTCTAATATTATGATTTACGATTAACATTAACTCTCAATTTTCAAATCCTATTACAAAAGATTGTAAACTTTAAATTCCCAAAATTCAGTTACACAAAGTTAATAAATTTCAAGTCCTAATTAGGATTCAAGACAAACATTAACTTTCAAGTTTCAAATAATATTACACAAAATTGTAATCTTACAAAAGGCTAATAAATTTCAATTCTCTAATTATTATTCATGACACACATTAACTTTCAATTTTCAATTCAACACAAAATTGTAATCTTACAAAAGGTTAATAAATTTCAATTCTCTAATTATTATTCATGACACACATTAACTTTTAATTTTCAATTCATATTAAGTATACAAAATCTTTAATCTCAAAAACTTTAAAATTCTAAACTTCAAATACACAAAAGCTGATCAATTTCAATTCCTAATTATCATACACACATTAAGTATCACATTACACATTATCAAACACTTTCATATTTTAAATTGCAAAACGGATTATTAAATTCGTTTACCAACACAACTTACAACAATATTTCATATTTGCACCATGAAATTATAAAACATAAGATTTTAATTTTTTTCAGTTTATAATACGCTAGACAAAAGTACCATCATATTTCCAAATATGAAATACAAGCGCAAGCCCCTCAATTTCACGAATTACAATACACGTAGTAAAAGTACTTTCATTTCTTAAACAATAAATGATTGGGATATTCCTATTCTCAGTCTTGGAATAAATAAGAAATTATAATACACGATATTTTGCATTTTCAAATTTTCATCATTAAAACACCAAGTGCAATCACTTTTAAATTTTTCAGTGATTACCTAAACTCATTACGTAAAACAATCAATTATTAAATTATAAAACACAAACCATTCAGACGTTTCGATATTGCATCTATGATTTATCAATCAAAAACCTTAAAAAGAATATTTGTTTTTATCTTACTCCTTCTCCATTCACCAACCTTCGATGCATAACATCGTTGCATACATTTTCAATATTAAAGAACATTCCATCTCTTCATCACGCCTCTGAGCGGCGTAGACCCGAATACCAGCAGAAGTCACAAGCAGCTCGTTCATCCTGGCAAAATTAAGGCAGTGCGGCACATTAAAGACTCATCTGACATCCATTGACCTCAGCCAGTGTGCAATTCTCTCGGCATAAACAAAAACAAACAACAACACATTAAGTCATATCGAAAATTGACATTAGGTTTGTAAATTGCAATTATGCACACCTGTACTTACATGATTTTCCAGTGCAAATAATTCTCTCAACAAGTTATGACTCACCAAAACCATACGATCCCCCTTAAGCATCACTAATATTTCGAAAACAAACAATTCCTTATCCGTAATATCATAATCTCCATATGATCTCAAATACTTCCGTCAGGCAGCGAGGGTCGACATTTCCAGTCGCTTCTTTGTTCTTGGAACCTGCACGCGAATACGATCCCTCTTCTGATGTTAGAAACTTAAGAAAAATACATGAGAGCGGATTGCACATCCGAGCATGAAGGGCACTGCAACTCGACTGACTGCGACACGGCCTATACGGGCGAGACTCGTCCAAAGCGGGAACGCGTCCCCACTTCTCCCCGTCGAGTAATGGCGCCTTCTGACCGGCAGCGGCTCTTCAAATCGCAAATGTAATTCTAACAGTATATAGCGCTCGGAGTAGGAGATTACCTGTTAACAGAATGGAGATATACAATGCACTGCGCAAAAGAGCAACTGACCTGACAACATCTCATATGAATACACAGATAGCGGTTGACCTTCGTTTGCTAACGCGATTGACCTGGCTACATTTTTTGCGGTGTCAATATTTCATTTAAAACAAACTTGGTATTTTCGATTCTGGATTTATATAAATTTTTTGTTATTAACAAACACCTGTAAATTACGTAGGTATATAAAATATAGAAATTACGTTATAATACTGTAATTTAATTTTTATATTCATAATTTAATTGTTATAAATATTAAATTATAATACATACTTGTAATCAAATAAAAATAGCATCGTTGTTTACATACCTTGTAAGATAATGTACCAAGTCTAATTTGTTTGTGTGAAATAATACACCTGTTTTATTTCTGTGTCTTTCGTAAAAAACTGTGTTTAAATTGTCTACCTACTTATTGTAACTTACTAATGAACCTTATTTCTCAAATATCTACTTCTACGTCTTCGTCTATTGATTTTGTGAAAATCAAATGCCTATTGGTAGTCTATTTATTTTCCATTTACTTAGTATCTATATATTTTATGTAGGTATTGCCGGTACCTATATAATTTTATATTAGGTAAATGCTTTGAGTTGTGGTTAAGTTTAACTTTGAGCCACTGTGTTTAGTACATATTTGTAAAAGTTACTTTTTGTGTAGCCATGTCCGTTGTAATACGCTGTACGCGGAAACATTATTTTACCACGAGTTGACCACCAATACAACGAAACCGGTCACCTCATTCCTTGTCTTTTTGCCTCGTTCAATATCTCACTTCAGAAGTGTGAGTAGATATACACAGTTGGTCTTGAATCACTTAGGTACCTGAGCCTGCCTGCTCCAGAGGGTAATTAAAATTAGGTGTTAGAAATGAATCATCAATAATTATTATATGTAATAAATTATATATTTTTATTGTCAACTCAAATCAATTAATTTATATAAAAATAGAATTTGCCTGTTAAGACATGATCCCTCGGTATATTAAAAATGTCATGTGAGGTGAATGTCCTCCATTAACCTCAAGCATACTGACTGCAATTTTATCCAGGTAATTACAGTCAAGTTAATATCTTTTACATTGGAAGCAATACTTTTTTATGTATCACGCATAAGTTAGTATAATAATACTTTGTACGTTGGTAATTTGTATTTATGTGGGTATATAAATTTGCAGGTACGCAAAAATAACTGTAATAAAAAACATTAAGTTTAATCTGCTCGGAGCGAATTATTTTTATGTATTCCCATATAAGTTTGCATGTGTCCAATTATATAGGAGATATGTTGTTATTACAGTACATATGATTCAAACTTTACGGTACATTACTGTATGGTATGTATGAGATATGCCATAAATTTGCAGTCTTTACTAGCGCATTGCAATTTTATCAAGTAGTTATTTTTATGTATCCCAATATAAGTTGCATTATATCGGATATAAAAATATTTGTAGCCAGGTATGCAGTGTTTATTATGAGATAAATTTAAGGATTTTACGTGATAATGCTGTTACTGTAGTAATAATGAGGAAAGTGGGTATATAAATTTGCAGGTAAGCAACAATATCTGTTAAAAAACATTAAGTTTAACATCGTCTATTTTTAGCGAGGTATGCTGGTATTACAGTAACATTACTGTGTGGTATGTATGAGATATGCCATAAATTTGCAGTCTTTACTAGCGCATTGCAATTTTATCAAGTAGTTATTTTTATGTATCCCCATATAAGTTGCATTATATCGGATATAAAAATATTTGTAGCCAGGTATGCAGTGTTTATTATGAGATAAATTTAAGGATTTTACGTGATAATGCGGTCACTGTAGTAATAATGAGGAAAGTGGGTATATAAATTTGCAGGTAAGCAACAATATCTGTTAAAAAACATTAAGTTTAACATCGTCTATTTTTAGCGAGGTATGCGGGTATTACAGTACATATGATATAAATTTTCAGACTTTACGGTTTAGTGTGATTCTAATGGTCAAAGTGGGTATATGCGATTTGCAGGTATGCAATTATAGCTGTACTGAAAAGTATTAAGTTTAACCCGCAGGGTAGTAAATTACTTTTTATATATTTCCCATATATAAGTTTGCATGTATGTGTTCAATCCAACTCGGTGTTTGCATATAAGAACGTTAATATAATAAAGATTATTCAGTATAGTCAAGATACTCTCAACTGCAACCAAAACAGCAAGAAAATTAATCACCATCACAATCCAAGAAACAGTTCATTATGGAACTTCGACCAAAATTCTGCCATTTAGTGGAAGGTGAAATATATCTCATTCTGGACATGATGAGAACCGGCGATTCATCTGTTATTGTTGAGTTGGAGCATTGCAGAATTGTACTGCCGAGAAGAATATCAACCACGATAGATGATAGAATCATCGATATGTACAGGCGAGGGGGTTACTCTCAATTTGGAATAGAGAGAATTGGGGACCAATTAAAATTTATAAAGTTTTAATGTTGTGTAATATATTATTATTATTATTATCATTATTATTATTATTAGCTGTATTTTTTCGACTTAGTTGTTAATAAACCTCTAATAAAGATTATTACTTAACATAAATGTTTGTTGTTTATTTTAGAATCGAATGAAAAATATAAAGAGTTAAATTAAAAGAAATAATGATGATCAGAGATATTTTACATTATTCGAAAGCATTCACATAAGGTAGCTATTTCCAGTACCCCACTTACAATGCAGAGTGGTGGTGGTGGTGTCCGTGGTACTTGAGTATAAGTAAGAAAGCGCAACGGAAATGTTTTATTCAAGTTGCCAACATGTCGACTAAACTTGCTGAAATAACCGATCAAATTATTGTAAATTTAAACAAAAGTTACGATTTAATTAAAACAGAAAATGAAGTAGACAAATTTAGTCGACAAATTAAAAAAATTATTAGTCTCTTATCGCGCTTTATCAAAACCAAAGAATATTATAGTGTACAATCAAAATTAGAAAGCAATTTATCAGTGCTAAAATTCTATAAAGAAAAGTTGAATCAGAAGAAGAATGGTGTTAAAGTGAAAGGTTACTGCTGGCAGAATGTTGAATCGTGTTTTAATGGTAGAATGTGCACTGGTGTTATAACAAATCTGAAATTCAAGGATCCCAGAGAGTTTTTAAGGTATGCATTTCGTAGTTTTTCAAAAAAAATTAAATCATCATTAAAATCATTGTTAAAAGTAAATACAGTACTTTACGGAAGATTTTTCCACCAATCACAAAATATTGTAGAAACAAAATCGTTTAATACTCGAAATAATGTAATTGATAGATCAACAAATATTAAAAAATGGTACGATGATAATGTCTTAGATAAACATTTAGTAAAACTCGAAGGGTTTGAGGAGAGGAACTCAGGATGGTCTCTTCTTGAAATTATGCATCTTGAAGTAAATATAAACCAATATCGCCCAATAACTATCGGTACATTTATTGATTTACCACCGAACATTAAAAATAAAAAGGCTGTTATAAATATTAAAAGTAACGATAATTTTTGTGTATTATATTGTATTTGTGCAGCACTTTACCCAGCAAAACAAAATGTTAACCGCAAATCATCCTATCCTGATTTTAAAAAAATTCTAAAATATGAAGATATTTCATTTCCAGTTTCAATAGAGGACATGTCTAAATTAGAATTGCAAAATAATATTAGGATCAACGTATATTCATTGAATCGAATAAATAACAGTTTAGAACATGAGGTTTTACCATATAGACTGAGCAGTTTCAAAAGTGAGACCCTTGTGAATTTGCTACTTATTGAGGAAGGTAGATTAAAACATTATACATTAATCAAAAATTTATCTGGGTTAATATCATCTCAATATACTGTAACGCACCTCGTTCTCTGGTGCAATGTGGAGGCGTTACACAATGAATATATCAATATTTAACCCTGTAATAGGTAGCTCGTAGGTCCTAGGTTCGTCGGAATAAAATACGATGGTTTAATAAAGTAATATGTGTATTCTTCACCATTAATCATTTACATAAATCAGGTAAATGCCATTTACTGGAAATGACTGGTTGCGGTTATGTTTTACTTCGGCGGCGGGATTCGGGTATTATTTAAACTAACATTAATACAGGAGACAGGTTAACGGGGCGGGAAAATATTCCCGATTCGGTGATATCTGGAAAAAAATATATATCTGGAAAACTACCTTGCCAACTACGGCCAGCAGAGGTAAGCAGTTCGACGTATTATGAACAGCAGGCAAAGGGCCATCACATAATACCTTAAGGGCTCGTATCAGCATGCAAAGGGCCAACGACGAGTTCTCTGAGCTATTTTATCAGCAACGAGGGGCCAACGAAAATAGACTGATCTCCAGAGGGAACTGGCCGGTCTTTTATACCGTCAAAACGACCCCCACTATTCACGAAAACAAGTCCGTCCGGGCGGCTCAAAAACACTATACGAGAATCGCTTTGCAAACCAGTCTCGGGACCAGTTACATATCGAACGTTCATACGAGTTCAAAAAAATACATAAAAACAGATTCTCCAAAATAAATGCATACAAGTAAAAAGTTATACAATCATAAAAACTTATTACTAACAAAATAAACATGCATTTCTTTATAACGAACGGAGTTTCGTTACACCATCCCCACGTCGAGGAAAAAACTTAGAGACAAAAAAAAAAATAAACACGGCACTCTCGCGGGAAATTCACTTGGGGAAAACGTCACTTTCGCGTGGAATCGTCACTATCGCGGGGGAGTAAAACGTCACTATCGCGGGAGGGACAACTTATCTGGGTCGGAGGAGGTCCTTCCTTTTTATGGCCATCATCTTGCCATCTACCTTCACCATCCGGACGCGATTGAGGTGCTTCCTCCTCTTCTTGGTGGGCGGCTGGCAATTCATTGGCAAAGCTAGGGTTGACGGACCACTGATGTTGGGAATTATTTTTTCCCCTATCGGTGTTGTTGCGGACATCGTTGGCGGGTTCCCAAATAGCATGACCATCCTCTGGTGGACGTTGGTTTCTTGTCCTGGGGACCCCTTCGTAGGCGGTGGTGGGGTAGCTGCCAATGGGCTCAGGAGCTTTGTCATGGGCGAGACCCCAAACAACTCCAATAAGCGGAAGTGTAAGGCCGCTTCTGTATCTGGTGAGTCGATCGCTAGTGAAGGGTCCTGATTGGCTGGCAATGTTGCTGTCCTCGTGGGAGTGAACCATCCGGGGAACTGGGTTTGGAGATGAGCCATTGTTCCCGGAGATCCCTCCAGTTTGGGTGTACGGGGTCTCTCTGGGGTGGATGGGAACATCTTGGAGGCAGGTAACCTCTTCCTTAGCTACCACCTTCAAGTCCTTGACATGTACCCTCTCTTGTTTGCGTCCGGCAGGAGGCTGTAATAAAACAATTGAGGGTGATACAATTTTTATAACTTTGGAAGGTCCCTCAAATTTGGCAGCTAGTTTAGCTGAAAACTTTTTGGCGGCGTTTGAAAGGTGATGTGTCTTGTGATACACCATTTGTCCGATAACTGGTCGATATGGCCTGTGACGTAAGTTATAGGGCTTACTTTGTCGTTGAAACCCTTCAGCCAGCTTCACTCGTACGATCTTGTAAAAGTCCGCAAGTTTTTTTACTTCTTCGGCCAGCTGGTCGGCTTCAGGGAATTCGGTGACCAGTTCTTCTCTTTCGGCTGCCTGTTTTAGAGAATAAGGTGGTAACAATTCCCTACCGTAATTTAATTGGGCAGGGCTGAATCCTGTTGTCTCGTGTATAGCTGTATTGATGGCGAACATAAATTGCGGTAGATACACATCCCACTCTCGCTGGTCGTCTTGTATGTACTGAGCTAACATGGGGCCTATTACCCTATTTACCCTCTCTACTGGATTGGATTGTGGCGAATACGGTGCGTTAAAGCGTATTTTTACTCCTAGGTTGTTCATATCGTTGCAGAAATGACGACTAGCGAACTGGGGTCCGTTATCCGCCAATATAATTTTCGGGCAACCAAAACGATATATAACTTTTTCTTTCAGTGCTTGTATTACCGATTGGGACGTCGCGGTACGCAATGGTTGGCTCTCAACCCATTTCGTAAAACGGTCCTGGAATACCGCTAACATTGTGTAACCTCTTTTAGACCGTGGAAAAGGTCCTAGCAAGTCTATGCTAACTTGTTGCCAAGGACAATCTACAACTGAGTATTTCATTTGTCCTAGCGGCTTGTTCTGGTTAAACTTATATTGGTTACAGGACCTACAATTCCTAACATATTCTCGTACATCCCGGATGATTCCTGGCCAGTAGTACTTTGATAGTGTCCTTGCAATACTTTTAGTCATTCCCAGATGTCCAGCTTCGGGTACGTCATGTATTTCTTGCAACACTTGTTTGCGGTATGATTTTGGAATGCACAGCTTCCAAGTTCGTATATCATCCTCGGAAATACTGGTGCCAGGAAAATATCTGTACAGGTGTTCATTCCTTATTCCATATTCCGCGTTATTTTCTGGATCATTCAGCACGGCTTTGGTTTTCTTAATGTACCATGGACATCGCACATCATCGAACATTGCTAAGTTTTCTTCGGACTCGTCGGCATATGGTAACGGGTTGCGCGATAGGGAGTCTGCTAGAGTATTCATTGAACCCTTTCGGTACTTGACTGTAAAGTCAAACTGTTGAAGGTCCACTGCCCAACGACTGAGTCTTCCTGATGGTTTTTTTAACTCTGCTAACCATCTGAGGCACTGGTGGTCGGTAATTACCAGGAACTTGTATCCTTCCAGATAATATCGGAATTTCTTAATGCCATATACCACCGCCAGACACTCTTGTTCGGTAGTTGAATATTTAGCTTCAGCTTTGTTGAATGCGCGGCTAGCGTATGCAACCACTCGTTCCATGTCTCCGTAAATTTGTATCAAGGCAATTCCCATCCCTTTCTGGCTGGCATCGGTGTGCAATTAGAATGGTCGTGTAAAATCTGGACACACCAACACTGGACTTCTAGTAAGGGCCTTCTTAAGTTCTTGGAATGCTTTAGCCTACATTTGACCCCAATACCATTGTTCACCGTTTTTAGTTAGCTGCACTAAAGGAGCGGTTATATGTGCAAAATTTGGAACGAAACGACGGTACCAAGATGCACTTCCAAGAAAACTTCGTACTTCTTTCTTAGTTGTCGGTGGATTGATGTTCTGGATGGCGGATATTTTCTCGGGATCGGTCCGTATGCCTTCTGGAGTAACTATATGACCAAGGTAGTTGATACTGGTTTGAGCAAATTTGCATTTCTCTGGGTTTAATTGTAGTCCAGCCGCGCACAATCGATTGAACACCTCTCTTAGGTTTTCCATGTGCTGTTCTATTGTTCTACCCAGCACTATTATGTCGTCTAGATAAACAAAAGCTATGTTATCCAGTTCGGCTCCGATAACAAGGTCAAGGTAGCGTTGGAACGTCGCACCGGCGGAATGCAGTCCGAATGGTAAACATTTAAATTGGAATAACCCTTTTCCCGGGACGGTGAACGCCGTGATTGGTCTACTGTTCGGTTCCAAATTTATCTGCCAATATCCATTTTTTAGGTCCAGTGTGGAGAAAAATTTGCTATTTCGGAGTTTATCTAAGATGCTCGAAATATACGGTAACGGATACGAATCCCTGATAGTAACGGCGTTGACTTTTCTAAAGTCGACACAGAACCTTACTTCTCCTGACTTTTTTGGGACCAGAACTATGGGTGAGCTCCACGGGCTGCTACTTGGTTCTATTATATCGTCTCTTAGCATCTTTTCTATCTCTTGATTAACTAGTGCCTGTTTCTTTGGATTGCATGGGTAATAACGTTGTTTGACGGGTACGGTATCAGGAATCAAACGTATTACGTGTTGAACGAGTGTTGTACGCCCTTTTACGTCAGAAAACTTTCCCAATTCGTGGGTCAAGAATTTTTCTAATTCTTTGTGACCGTGTTGGACGGGATTCTTCTCTATTGCGGCTAAACCTGTTTCACTCTGTACCATAATTTTTTTATCCCTCACGTTGATGATAGCTCCTAAAGATCGTAGAATGTCTATCCCGATGATTACTTTGTATACATTTCGTGGCATAATTGTGAACGGTGTCTCTATTCGAATGCCTTCTATTTCGATTGGTATACTAATAATTCCCAAGGATTGTACTACATCTCCATTAGCTATTCGGATTGCCCCCATTGCGGGCTTGGGTTTTGCTAATCCATTTCTTCTGAATTCTTCCGCGAGCTCTTTGGCTATAAATGAAGTTGTTGCTCCAGTATCTATCAATGCTTTTACGTTTTTGTTGAATACCTTTATGCTCACCCAGATCCTTTCGTCGATTTTATGAGGGAATTCTTGCATCTGCAAGGCCTGGGGTGTACACTCTATTGTTGGACGGTTTAACCCCGGTAACCGCCCGATCTCTCGTTTCCCGGACATGGGCAGTCTTTACTACGAATATCGACGCGTCCGCGTCGTGCGCAAAATAGTTTCACAGGGTTGGTACAGTTACCGCGGTTGTGTCCTTCAGTGCCACAGCGCCAACAGAGTCGTCTGTGGTTTGCCAATCTTACTATTGTGTTGTCAATGTCGCTGGTCATGGTTGTTGGCGGACTTTGTTTCCTAGCAGAATACTCTTTCTGAATATTCTTTGATTCGTGTTTGACTTCAGGAGATATTTTAGCTATCGGTCTGTTATTTGAATATCTTCGCTGTTCTTCACGTACAAGCTCATACTCAGACGCCTGGTTTGACAACTCCTTTAAGGTTGTAATATCGTCGCGTCGTATAAATAGCTTATAGTCTGGTTTCATGTTGTTGAATATCCTTTCGAGTTGATCGTTATTTGACATCTTTCGACCTCTACGCATCAATGTTAATATTTCTGTTACGTAGTCTTTGAAATATTCTTGATGCTTCTGTACGCGTGTTCTAATTTCTTCCTCTATTATGTTAATATATCGGGGTGGAAGATATTGTAGCTTGAAGTCTTCTATAAATTCGTTCCAAGTAGTCCACGAAGTCCTGTTGTTTCGGAACCACAACAATGATTTTCCGCGGAATAACTCGGGTAATGTAACTAACATTTCGTTATCGGGGACGACATAGCATTCTTGTAATTCGTTGATTCTTTCTAGGAAAGATATTGCATCGCCGTCTCCATTGAAATGTAGTCCCCATTTGCGGACGCTATCGCACGTGGACGTGGTCGGTATTCTTGTAAGATTATCTTCACGTTGTCTTTCATCGTATGCCTCGTTTCCATTATCTTTGCCTACGGCTGCTCCTTTTTCCTTCAGATATTTTTTGAAACGCTTTCTTAATTCGTCAAGCGTCCCAGTAGAGTCGATCTGTAACCCATTCAGAATAGCTTCTAATTCTGCCTTTGGTAGGTTATAAAGCCAGGCTATCGAAGCTGTGGGTTTTTCTGAGTTTGACGAGCCGGCATCGGAATTCGGCATCTTAATAATATAATAAAGACGGTAATTTAACTGCTCGGGCGCCAATTATGTAACGCACCTCGTTCTCTGGTGCAATGTGGAGGCGTTACACAATGAATATATCAATATTTAACCCTGTAATAGGTAGCTCGTAGGTCCTAGGTTCGTCGGAATAAAATACGATGGTTTAATAAAGTAATATGTGTATTCTTCACCATTAATCATTTACATAAATCAGGTAAATGCCATTTACTGGAAATGACTGGTTGCGGTTATGTTTTACTTCGGCGGCGGGATTCGGGTATTATTTAAACTAACATTAATACAGGAGACAGGTTAACGGGGCGGGAAAATATTCCCGATTCGGTGATATCTGGAAAAAAATATATATCTGGAAAACTACCTTGCCAACTACGGCCAGCAGAGGTAAGCAGTTCGACGTATTATGAACAGCAGGCAAAGGGCCATCACATAATACCTTAAGGGCTCGTATCAGCATGCAAAGGGCCAACGACGAGTTCTCTGAGCTATTTTATCAGCAACGAGGGGCCAACGAAAATAGACTGATCTCCAGAGGGAACTGGCCGGTCTTTTATACCGTCAAAACGACCCCCACTATTCACGAAAACAAGTCCGTCCGGGCGGCTCAAAAACACTATACGAGAATCGCTTTGCAAACCAGTCTCGGGACCAGTTACATATCGAACGTTCATACGAGTTCAAAAAAATACATAAAAACAGGATTCTCCAAAATAAATGCATACAAGTAAAAAGTTATACAATCATAAAAACTTATTACTAACAAAATAAACATGCATTTCTTTATAACGAACGGAGTTTCGTTACAATACAAAAAACACTAATAAATCATTCATTTGTAATTTTTGTTTGAATCATTTTACCACTCCAGCATATCTTGAAAAACATTCGAAAATATGTCAGAATACAAATTTAAGATTAGAAATGCCTGAAGATCATGAAAAGTATGTAGAGTTTAAAAATTATTCAAACAAGGAAAAGGCGCCATTTGTTATTTATGCAGATTTTGAATGTATTTTGGAGAAAACAAACGATTTACATAAATATCAGAAGCACATCCCCATGAGTGTAGCTTATTATGTAAAATGTAGTTTTGATAATTCACTATCGAAATTCAATTTATATAGAGGTCAAGACTGTGTAAAATGGTTTATAATGGAGTTATATAATATTGTTAAATCAATCGAAATTCACTATAATACAGTTGTTCCAATGAAACCATTATCAATACGGGAACAACAACTCCATTTAACTGCAACCGTTTGTCACATCTGTGAAAAAAAGTTTAATATGTCTGATATTAGAATAAAAGATCACGATCACACGACTGGATTATATCGTGGACCGAGTCATAATAGTTGCAACCTAAATTATAAAATAAATCATAAAGTCCCAGTTGTGATGCACAATCTTAGTGGATATGATGATCATTTATTTATTATTGAATTATGTAGTATTATTAAAGGAAATGTATCTCTTTTACCAATAAATAAAGAGAAGTACATTTCTTTTTCCAAATATATTGAAGGTTACAACTTGATATTGAAATTTATAGACTCCTATCGGTTTCTACCTGAGGGCTTGGAAAAACTAGCATCATATTTAAATAATTCACAGAAATTAATTACAAAATCTTTTGCTAACTCCGAAGCTGATTTTACACTGTTAACGAGAAAAGGTGTTTATCCTTATGAATATGTTGATAGTTGGCAAAAGCTCGAGGAGACTTCATTACCTTCAATTTTTGCTTTTCACAGTTTACTGAACGATTCGGATATTAGTAGTGCCGATTATCAACATGCTCATACTATTTGGAATAACTTTAATATAAAAAATTTGGGTGAATATTCCGATATATATCTAAAAACAGATGTACTTCTATTAGCAGATGTATTTGAAAATTTTCGTCATTTTAGTATGAAAACATATAGTCTTGATCCTGCACATTATTACTCATTACCTGGTTACACATGGGATGCGCTTTTGAAGTTCACTGGAATAAAATTGGAGCTTCTGACTGATATTGATATGTTGTTGTTTGTGGAAAAGGGTATTCGAGGGGGAATGTCACAATGTTGCAATAGATATGCAAAGGCAAACAACAAATATCTTCCAGATTATGATCCTGCTAAACCAGACTCATTTCTTATGTATTTTGATATTAATAATTTATATGAAGCAGCAATGTCTTCATATTTACCCTATGGATCATTCGAGTGGATTAATGTGAACTGTTTTAATGATGTCAATACAATTTTAAATTTAAGCGATAGTTCTGATGTTGGATACATATTTGCAGTAGATATAGATTATCCTGAAGAGTTGCATAAAAACCATAAAGATTTTCCTCTATGTCCAGAACGACGAATTCCACCGATGCAATCTTCAAAATATTCAAAACTACTAACAACATTTTATCCAAAAGAAAATTATATTATACATTACGCAATATTGAAGATTTATTTAAGTTTAGGTATGAAATTAACAAAGATACATAAAATTTTAAAATTTGCTCAGTCTGCATGGTTGAAACCATATATTGATTTAAATACTCAACTTCGAGTTAATGCAACCAATAACTTCGAAAAAGGGTTATTTAAGGCCTTCATAAATTCGGGATACGGGAAGACAATGGAGAATGTCCGTAAGTATAAAAATATAAAATTGGTGAATAAATGGGAAGGTCGTTATGGTGCAAAATCGCTAATTTCAAATCCTAGATTTCACAGTTCAACAATATTTGATGCTGAAAAGGGAATTGTTGTTATTGAACTGGACAAAGAAAAAGTCAAATTTACGAAACCGATTTACGTTGGTTTTTGTGTGTTAGATATTTCAAAAACCTTCGTCTATGATTTCCATTACAATTATATTAAAAGGGAACTCGGATCGAAACCTAAGTTAATGTATACCGATACTGACAGCCTAATATATGATTTCAATTGTGATATATATGAAATAATAAAACGTGATATTCATAAATATGATACTTCTGATTATACTGATAATAATGTTTATGGAATACCTAGAGTGAATAAGAAAAAAATTGGAGTAATGAAAGATGAATTGGCTGGTGATATTATGTTGGAGTTTGTTGGTTTGAGATCCAAACTGTACTCCTATAGAACCGTTAAAGAAGAAAAGAAAAAAAGTAAGGGAGTTACAAAATCTAGTTTAAAAACAATCACATTTAACGATTACATAGAATGTTTAAACAATCAACGCACATTTTCAGCAAAACAACGTTTAATTCGATCAAATAAACACACCATTTCTACCATCGAAACTGATAAATTAGTATTAACACCATATGACGATAAAAGAAATATTAATTACTTTAACAATGAATCTGTTCCATGGGGGTACTTAGAAAAGCATTGCAGTGGGGGAGAGAGTAGTGGTAGTGGTAGTGGTGGTATCGGTAAAGGAGTCTAAAAAATGTTAGTTGTGCGTTAAGTTTTATCAGTTAAACATGTCCTCTGAATTGGTTTATTTTAATATTCAATATGATGTTTTTAAAAAGCTTAAATATACTTATATTGATCATCTAAAAAAATTTATTCGTGAATCTAATTGTGAGGGTGTAGTGTATTTATTAAAAAAAGTGTTTGTGCCGCAAGAGTTATTAGTTTATAGATATTTACATAATGCATCAAGTGAAATACTTGAACATTTCTTCGATTCAATGAGACAATTGGATACTCTTGCTGAGGAAACATTAAATCTTGTTACACTGTTTGATGAAATTTCATTTAAAGATATTGATTGTTTATCTAAAAGAGTTGACTGTAAATTCACAGATGAAAACTATAAAATGTATATAATTTTAACTTTACTCAGAAGCGATGATTCATATTCTGTCAGTAATCTTATCTGTAATTATAAAAATACACGATTCTTCTTTGATAAAATAATGTGTGATGCACTATATTATGCCGACACTTTGTTTGTACACAAACTATTACAACTTGGTAAAAGCAAAAATTATGAATTTAGATTTGAACCGACTACTCGAATCTCACAAAGATATTATGAAATGGTTGGTAACCAATGTAAAAAAAGCAGAAAGGGGTGAACAAGTTGGTTGGCAGTCTGGGCCAGATTCAGGCAGATGGCCATCTCATGATGGTCAAGATTACATAAATACTCTTGCTTTACTTGAATCGTTTACAAATTTAAATCTTACATTATAGATTAATAATATATGCTTTCTGAATATAATATTCTCACTATCAATATTGTTTTATTTCTTTACCTTCTTTTAATCCCTTACAGGTCTATATTGATAGCTACAAGGTAGGTATAATAAAACATATTAATGCTTCTAGAACAGTTTTATTAAGACAAATATACATATCTATATATCATTTAGTAGTTATCTTGCAAAAAAGTAGTCGCATATTCTTCAGGAAGTTCAACAGGATCATTGCAGATACTGTTGTTGTTATTGCTGTTCCCACTGTATTGAAGTTGATTGGCTGCATCCAATAAATTTGTACTTATATTTATTCGATGTAACCATTCCATTTGTAGAGTCAATAGTGAATCTAGCGGTTCCGGAGATTTCGAGAAACACTCAGCCAATTTTAGTATATCTTGAACGCTGAGAGCTACCAGAGCTCCATATGATGTCACGTAATACAACCACATATTGAAATGCTTAAAATTATACATAATCATCTTCTTTATAGTATATTGGTGACTGAGCTTTCAACCAATCACGAATCAGATGTACATTTTGATGTGCGCATTGTAAATTATTAATTGCATGCTTGCAGCAATGATATGTTTTAACATCATTCTTCAATTTAGAAAGTGCAGGACAGCCTATATCTTCAATATTGAAAATAGAAATATCCGGTAGTAGCTTTTCCAACCACCGTTTCTTTTGCAACCCTTTCACAAAAATATGCGATTTTTTGGTAATTCCAGAATTTAGTAATAATGTAGACAAGTTTGCGTATTCTTCATCTACCAAATCACAGTCTTTGTGATAATTTTCTCTTTGTTTTCGCCAAGTTAGTCCGTGGATATATGTAGTTAAGTATTGTACTTGCTTTTGTAACGATTCCTCCAAGTGATTAAATTTTATAAAGTATTTAAAAAACTTATGTACTTCACAACAGCAGGAACTAAGTCTCAACAATGCCAGTTCTTTACAAATAAAATCACTATCGTTTAATTGAAAACCTTGCACGTCTAGAAGCCAAGTGTTCGACATGATGGTCGATAATAAACTGAACTTACATCGATCTAACCGTTCCAGTTAAAGGAGTATATTTTAAAACACGATCGTGGAGAATTAAATTAATTAATTAATTAATTAATTAATAGAGTGATGTTTTGTCTGCAATATCATCACTAGTCTCAAACTCTAAGCGTATGTCAACTGTACCAGTGTTTAATATTTCGTTTTGTTTAGAACAATCAATTATCATTATTGTATGCTCACCAACATATTTCTGAGGTGTCAATAGTGGTTCACTTTTTCGATTATAATATGAAGCTTGGAATTTGGAGTACATATCATAGAGAATAATAAACTGCTTCTGTTTAAAATTAGTATTGACTGATTCATATGGATATGATTCACTATTAAGAAATAATTTGATATTAGTCAAATTACAATGATCAAACAGACTATTATTCTTTTGGAAGCTATTTTTTCTGTCTGTCTGAAATGTTACAATTACATATCGCGGTTTTTCCAATTGTGAGCTAGATTTTATCGTCCATGTATGTTGTCTTGATTTTGGAAGAATCGGGTATTCATATAGATCCCAACTGCGGAAAGCAAGATCCAGTTCTGCACCACTCGATATGTAGTTTAAAAGATTTATACGTTCTGAGTCAGCTACTGTTATGTGAGGTACTCTCCAAGTAATTCTACTCAACTTAATTTTTAATTCTTCAGCTGCATCATTGCTGTAAATAGCATTTTGATCTGTGCTGCTGCGTACCAACACTATTTCTTGATGAACGTTCAAAAGAATCTTTTCAAAATCTTCCATAACACCGAGTAAATATTTTAGAGGAATGCAAACGTTAAAAAATCCAGTTGTCTCATCCATTTCATCATACAGGTTAAATTTAAAGCCAGACATAGCTGCAACATCCATTTCATTTTTATTGAATGATGCAAGAGCTTTTAGTGTGCTTGTAATACCAGGATTTCTAACGCGATCAACAACTTTTCCACCAATTTCATAACGAATCTCTTGAAATAAGTGAGCAAATCCATTATTAATTATTTTGGCTGTAGGTGATGGTTTACCATCAGCTCTCAATAGTTTACCTTCAATGTAAATGCAGCTCTGGCTAGGAATAGTATACAAATCCTGATTCTGTATCGGTATTCGAATTTCATCGTTCAGATCGTAAGAATTTGAAGAATAGGGTAAATGAGAAAAAACCTCTGCTTTTGCAATTGAATTATCGAATTCAGCTGATTCAGTGACGTTTAAAATATCCATTGTTAACCAATCGAAAGCCTAACGATTCTAAAAAATGTCTATTTCTTGGTGTTAACTGTTTCAATGTTGACGGGTAACTGATTGTTGTTGATAATTTTTTGGGTTTTATATAACTATTAGTAAATTTAAGAACCATTGCTATCTTGTAGACGTAAGTGTAGTCTTATTGTCACGACTTCTTCTCTGAAATTAACCATTTTCCCATCTTGATCGAGTATTTTAAGGATGATATTATCAATACGGTTTGTATTTAGTGGCATATAAATGACATTACGTGGTGTTTCAATTATTTTAAAACCAGGTGGTACTGAAGGAAAAAACTCATGTATTGTATGAGCAGACTGACTGTTATTGAATGCACCATGTATTATATTACATTCGATTTTAATAGTATTAACTCTAAGAATGTCGACAACATGTTCAGACACGTGTGGTGACTCGACTGATTCAAGTAGTGTTTTTGGTTTAAATCCAAGTAAAGGTCCTATTGAATTATTTACGTTAAAGTCAATATTTTTATCACATTTAATTATACACTTTAAAGTATTATTATTAGCAGAAATATTAAACTTTACATTTGCTTTATTTTTTTGGAGTATTATATTAATCGTGCTACTAATATCTGAAAGTTCATAGGATCCAACTGGAATTTCAATTAAATCTCCATCTATTTTAAGCTTATTATTATTTTCATCAACATTTGGAATCGCATTATATGTCTCAAAATTTATTAACCCTAGCTCATAATTACCATCTAAGTCAATAGGAGGGTTATAGTGAGCTTGCAAAATAGACGTTCGAGCAGAGAGAGTAAAGGTATGCATTGCAACACTGTTTATATACAAATGGTTAAATTACTCACTTTGAAGAAATTTTAAACACAACTGACCACAGTTACTGGTATTGTATGACTGATAGGATTTGTGATTATATTTAATTATAACATCATCACCAGCACTTTTAAAATAATTTACAATTTCAGTGCTTGGTTTTAAATTACCAAAACTATCAAAATATTTAACAAGTTTTCCTTTTTTAATGTAAGCAATCCAATGAGTACCTGGTCCTTCTGTAACATCTAAATTAATTATACCACGTTCATTCTTTTTAGTAGTAGATTAGTTAATGGTAGATTATTGCTCATAAACACACCACGAAAATTTTATATTCCCCTAGCGTACTTTTCTAAATCAAAGTTTGTTAACGGTTTCGAGGATGACGACGATGAAGACATTTTTTTTTTGAAGCACTACTACTCGTTTTTAAACCACTACCTTTTTTATAAGGTTTCAAGAACAATCCTTTACCCATTGCAATTGCCTCCATAGTCTTATTATGACGTTCATGTTCCTTTTGCTGAGATTTTAAACCTTTGTTTTCATTGACTGCCTTACTAATTGCTGCAGCTCCACCTGCAAGAGTACCCAAAGCACTCAATCCTGCAAAAAGTGGTATTAGAGGCAAAAATCCTCCTATTTTTGGGGTTGGTATTATTCTCTTCCTCTTCACAATCATCTTCCTCTTTCTTACATTACCTTTACCACGAGCTGTCATAACTAAACTTGTCACTTCAACAGTTGAAAGTTAAATGGATGCTTTTAAAATAATCATCAAATAAAATATCAATTCAGTGTTAACTTGAACATGAAGCTGATCAAACAAAAGTGCTGTCTTCATGCGAATAATGTTGACGTTGTTAAACCGGATGCCTGCCGAAAACATGGTGAACTTTTACCATCAAGTATTCGTTGTATAATTTGCGGCCCATCCAACTGTGGTAAAACAAACGTCATGATTAGTCTTTTAGAAGATCTAAATGGGTTACGATTCGAAAACGTATATGTGTATTCAAAATCTCTATATCAACCAAAGTATGAGTACTTGAGAAATTTGTTTCATGAATTGTCTCCTGCAATTGGCTATCATGAATTCTCTGATGATTCGGAAATAATTCATCCATCAAATGCGAAAGAGAAATCAATATTTATCTTTGATGATGTTGCATGTCAAAAACAGTCCATTATTCGTGACTTCTTTAGCATGGGTCGGCATAAGTCAATCGATAGTTTCTACTTATGTCAAACTTATGCACATATTCCAAAGCATTTAATACGAGATAACGCAAATTTGTTGATAATTTTTAAAATCGACCAACTTAATCTTCAGAAGATTTTCTCAGATCACTTACTTGGTGACATAAGCTTTTCAGATTTTAAAAAAATGGCTGAATTATGTTGGAATGAGAAGTATGGTTTTTTAGTAATAGACAAGGATAGTGATATAAACAACGGACGCTATAGAAAAGGTGTCCATTTCTATATAAAGTCATCGTAATATGATAATCAAATAGTGTAACAAAACCTTCATATCTATGTGGTTATTAACGGTTCATAGCAGTTGTTAGCGGTTGTTAACGTGTCTTATCTGGTTGTGAACGGTTCCTGGGTGGTTCTTAAGCGGTTGTGAACGGTTCCTGAGTGGTTCTTAAGCGGTTGTTAACGGTTCGTAAGCGGTTGTTAACGGTTCGTAAGCGTTTGTTAACGGTTCGTAAGCTATTGTTAACGGTTCCTAAGTGGTTATCATGAATTCCGATGACACAACTATTAGATTAATAAAAGCTAAGAAAAATATCAAACGGAAACTAGCTGCACTTAAAGCTAATAAATTGAGATCGGAAGAGTTCCTTAAAAGAACATATAACCCGTTAACAGAATCTCTGCGAAATATTATTACATCAACTCCTGTTAAAATTGAACAAAATCCCAACCTAGATAAGGATGATCAAATAAAAACCCTACCTAAGGATGATTCTCCGGCTAAGAAGAAGAAGAAAAAGAAGGAGAAACATCGAGGTCGAACATCATTGCCCTTGCAGGAAGAGGATGAAGATATGTTTAATATTGCTACTGATCAACCACAGGATGAGGTTTTTGAAGCATATACTGAACCTGAATTTGAGGATTTAACTACCATTCAGAGTACTCCAATATATAACCAACGTTCATTTGCGGAATATCTACAACAATTTGCTCCTTTAGCTAGATACTATATTGAAGGTTTAATTAAAGATACTGAAAATGAATATGATACTAGTCGCATGGGTGTTCGTCATGATGTGGTGCAGGATAAATTTTATATTGGAAACGCAGAACTGCAAGTTAACGCAAAAAATGATAATATAGTTGTAAATGGGATAGAGTACAAAGGTACTCCTGGATTATATGAATTGATTTTTAAAAAGATTCCAACAGATATCAAGTTGGAAGACGAGAAAAACTATCGAGAAATTATTTTAACTTCAGATGCTGCAAGAGTAAATCATGATCCTAGCAAACAAATTGCAGGTAACAAGTCTCGAAAATATACACAAATTGTAGCTCCACTCCTACAAGGGAGATCAGTTTCTGTCTCAGAAACACCAACAAGTTCGCGAACTGTAGCTGCACGATTGAGAAGTACTAGTTTAAGGTCCAGGCTTGGTAATGGCTTAATGCAATACAACACTAAACCTGTACAATTTACATACTGGAATGACGCTCATATGCTATTCCTATATTTCGATACAGTGTTGGTGTTTTAAACTGGACGAAGAAGGAAATACGCGATTTAGACATTAAAACTAGAAAACAGTTAACATTAAATTTTATGTTTCACCCTAGGTCCGATGTTTGCAGGCTATACCTGCATCGTTTAGATGGAGGTCGTGGTTTGCAGCAATTGGAAAATATTTATGATTTGGAAATGTTAAATTTAGGAAATTTTATAAAGGCCAACAAGGAAGATAAAGTTATTAAACAATTAATTAGGGATACTTCTGGTAAGTCAATAATTAGTAAACATAAACTAATTTTAGAAAAATTTCAGGTCGAAGAACTAGAAAATTACGGAAATAAAACTTCGGTGGCGACTTTAAAGCGGGAGATTAAGTTAAGAATGAATCGGAAAATGAGGGAGGATTATGTTAGTAAGCCAATGCATGGTCAATTTTTAAGAATTGTGGAGGGTGATGGTATTTCAAAATCTGGGTCTTTATCTTGGCTTTGTCATGGGAACATTAAGGCTGAAACGGAATCCTCTATTGTTGTGGCGCAAGATCAGGCAATTCGTACCAGATATCATGAACAGAAGATTATGAAAGTTGCTCATGATGGGAGCTGTAGATTGTGTCATCAGGCTCCGGAACATGTCTACCACTTATTGGCGGCTTGTCCAGTCTTAGCTGAGTCGCATTACATTGCTAGGCATGATAGGGTGGGAACATATATACATTATAATTTATGTTCCCAACTAGGTTTAGCAATGGATGTGTCTCGGTGGTATGACCACATCCCATCTCCTGTTGTGAGTAATGATCATATTACCATATTATGGAACATGCCTGTTGTCACTGATAGAATGCTTGATGCTAATAAGCCAGATATCGTGGTAAAGGATTTCCAGAGGAAGGTGTGCACGTTTATAGAAATCTCGGTACCTGCTGATGCGAATGTTGTAAGGAAGGAGCTTGAAAAACAACTTAAATATAAGGATCTCGCAATAGAAGTTGGACGTATGTGGGGAATGAAAGTGAACATTGTTCCGGTGATTGTAGGTGCATTGGGAGCAGTTAGTCTAAATTATAGTAAACATGTTAAAGAGTTGCCGTGCAAAATTTCGCCCTGGGAAATTCAAGAAATTGCGGTTTTGGGAAGCGCAAATATTTTGAGGAGAGTTTTATCATAAAGAACCCTAAATTTGCTGCTTAATATTTCATCTTTACCTTCTTTGAATGTATATTGTCTATTAATAAATGTGTGTCTGTGTGTGTGTGTGTGAGTGTGTGTGTGTGTTTTTAATGACCTTTGCACAAGGCTGCAAGGGTTTTCTGCAGTTTTCCTTTGCTTTGCAAAGAAAAATGAAATTTTTCTTTGCAAAGCATAAATGGCCTTGTGTTTTTCAAAATTGGGTAGAGCTGCAGTGATACCCGCAAAGGGAGTACCCTAGGCTTCAGCGAAGCTCGGTACTACCAATTTGCCCTGATCCTCTTTATTACTTTTCAAAATTATTAGTGTAAGTTTAGTATTTATATGTTATATCTAAATTATATTATCT
>OZ030394.1:35720619-35897367 GCA_964023965.1 Melinopterus prodromus | reverse complement strand
CGTCAGCAATCGTTCGGCTGATACGTTGTTGCCGATCATCCAGGAATGGATTGAACCGGGAACAACGATCATCAGCGATTTTTGGCGGGCCTATGATTGCCTTTCCTCCGAGGGGTATGTGCACTTGAAGGTCAACCACTCGATTAATTTCAAGGACCCTGACACAGGTGCACATACTAACGCGATTGAGTCGTCGTGGCGGGCTGCCAAAGCGTCGTTTGGTACCGGTCAGCGCAAAAAGAGCCACATTCCGAGATACTTAGCTCGGTATATGTTTGAAAAAAGATGTACCGAGCTAAATGTGAATCAGACTGTGGAGTTTTTGCGTTTAGCGGGCCAAATCTACAACCCGTTATTACCGCCCTCCGACATGCTACCACACCACACCGAGGGCGAGGAGGAAGAGGATGAGGACGGGGATGAGGCCGAGTAGTGTTCAAACGTGTTCAATCAGTTGGACACCACGCGTAAGACCCCCTGCACCATACGCCGATGTCGCGAACGTGCTCTGCACGTGGTGGACGATCAACAAGAGGATCCCGACTTGATCACGGCCATCATAAAAGCCGCCACCAATTCGTAGTCTGCATTATTTATCACATTTTTTCATTTGTTTTTGTTTAATTTGTTTAATTTGTTTTCTTAATTTCCGACTTGTGTTAACTTTATTTTCTTCGCATGTAAATACAAGTTTTCTGGTGATTCTCTTCAGAAATAAAGGAATTCTTATATTGTATTGTTTTATGTAATTATTTTCTAATACCCTCTCTCCAGATTTAAAGATTTAGATATAATTTAGAATTTATTCCCATTGGGTGCATTGAACAAATGCCACATGTCTTCTCAATTAATGTAAATGGTATACAGTGATTGGTATGGGCTTGATCCTGTTTTTTTTTTTTTTCAGAGTGTGTGATCTGTTACGGGGTTAGGGACAATTTCTAAATTTTGGTTTTTATCGATAGGGGTCATTCAATTTTCTACATTTTCAAGGCGGGGTTGGTTGGTATTGGATTCGTAGAAAATGTTTTTTAAGGTTATGATGGTTCGTTTTCAAGGCGGGTTTGGTTAGTAGGTTGAACTATTGTCCTTGTTTGTCTTTCGGGAGTCTTGTATCACGATCAATAACACAAAACCTTTCGAAATATGCAAGAAAAGTACCAACAGAAGAAAAAAAAATATGAAAAAGAAATTTTCTTTTCGTTTTCTCAGCCCATTTTCTTTTCAAACTACACGTTTTCGAAGAACTATTGTTCTTGTTTGTCTTTCAGAGTCTTGTATCACGATCAATAACACAAAACCTTTCGAAATATGCAAAAAAAAGTACCAACAGAAGAAAAAAAAATATGAAAAAAAAGTTGCTTTTCTTTTCGTTTTCCCAGCCGATTTTCTTTTCAAACTACACGTTTTCGAAGGTTTCAAGGTCACTCCAAAAAAAAAAAACGTCAAAAACGCACATTTACTAAACTTCACATAGGCCCTTAAGTCTAACTATCCTATTACTCGTCTCTAAGCATAGACCTTTCTCAGTCTCTTAAAAACTCTTCCAGTTTTTTCAGTGTTGTGCACTTTATATAATGCCTTCACTTCTACGAGCACGTTTGTACCTATGACACCTAGAACAATAAACTTATCAGATACTATACATATACTGAGCATATATAATTGAACCGCCTAGAATCGAAAACAATACATGCACTAACATTGTACTATCATGAGCATAACAAAAAAACAGGGATAGCCAAGTGAAATTAGGCATTTATAGTACTAACTTGTTCCGGTTTCAACAATTTATTCTTCCTGGTATTCTTGTCTCCACTTAATTCAATAGCATTTTCTCAAATGCTGATTCATCGAAGCATGCTGATCATGCCGTCTAAGTGTGAAATATTGCCTGCTGAAATTCATTCAATTGTGGCATTTTTATTTCTTACGTCAAAATTCATGATAACAGAAATGTGACATGACAAACGTACTGCCATGATATTACGAAGTCCAGTTTAATTAGTACAAATTTTAGTGTCCCCATCTTTTATGGTCACGATAGTACATAATATTCTCTGCATATTGTCAACAAGGTGTCGTTAAATAGTATATTATTTGACGAGCACATAATTAAGGATATAAATGGCGAGCATGAAGTTTACACGCGAGCCGTAGGCGAGTGTGTAATCATGCGAGCGATTTATATCCGATATGTGCGAGTCAAATAAGACGTTTTATCTACGACTCATAAATTTTATTTTATGAAAAATATTTTATATGTATATGTCAAGGATGGCGAGGGAAACTGTCAAATAACTGTCATCAACATAGGTTTTGACAGACTTTGACACTAGCGTTGTATAATGATGACAGTTCGTTGAAATAATGAGTCCATTATTTGAACGAAGTGTCATTATTATACAACGCTAGTGTCATTGTAATCATTTGCGCGTATAATGATGGGGATTATATAGTCATAGATACATATGCAATGAACTTATTATATGCGAGTCGTAGATAAAAGTAGATTACGTACAATGCGTACAATACGTATAGTTACTTAGAACTGCTACAAAGTGTACTCACCGGAGTGAAGAATCCATCGTTTCGTTGGCAATAGTTTTCATCTTTAACAATAATTGTAAGGTACATATCGTATTTGTAAATTAATATTTCCACAAAAAGTATGAATTTCTAATTTCCCCGTTGTGCTGTAAAATGCAATATAAATATCAACAATAAAATAAATAAATATGAACTTACCTGCAATTGTAATAACATTGGTAATAACAAACAAGCAAGGTTATTTATATGTGGTTTATAGGTTAGTTTTCAATCAATAGTTTTGTTTTCAATATTCCTGTTTCCGCCAGGAATACGCGCCAATTTCAAAAATTATGGCCAGCCGACAGCAGATCAAGCACCTATAAAATAAAATGCACCACAACCGGAAAAAAATAGAGAGAACGCGCATTCTCGATAGACGGAGAAAACAAATGTTTACGATCGATATATTTGCACTCGAACAACACAAATGCATCACATGACTTGGCACGCATCGGGGAAAGCACATAATTGTGCTAAGCGAGTGACGGCGTTGCACCCACAAGGTCACACCAAAAAATCAATATATTTCTTCGCTGAGACGGCAACCAAAAGTACACAACCACATTTCGCAACATTTATCATTGATATAGTACCGCTTGCGCCATCTATGAGGCTTGTCAAGCCGTGGTCAAGACTCTCGCGTGCAAACCCACCCTTAACACATCTTTCTTTCAAAGACCAATAGTTTTTTGTATGCCCATATCTTTGGCAATTATGACATTGTGGAATATTTTGTGATTTTCTCCTTGGTTCGACAGTAATTATTAATTATATTTTCCTGTACAGTAAAGATGTTTTTTTGTATCTTTAGTTGGGGTCAGCTCAACTGCACATAATGACATCGGCTTTTTGGTCTTATTCAAGAGTCTTGTTACCCGTGTTATGGGCAATGAGTAATTAACTAATTCATCCTTGATTTCCTGTTCAGTGAGTGATATAGGGATGTTTCGGATTACAACTGATAGTGGCCTTTTAGTAGGATCTTGGAATGTATGATATTCTATTTTGTTGTGAGAGTAGTACTTGGTCAGCGTACGATACTCGTCTATACTGGTAAGTTTGATTTTTAGGTTGCCATTTTTGTAAACTGTACTGAAGTCACTTTGGATAGTTGATTTTATATCTTTGATTACTTCCTGGTGGTTTGTTGCTTCGTGTAAAAATATTGGTGGCACTTTCGGAGATTCATTAGTGTTAGAAGCCGTAGATATGCTGTTGTCATTTACGGTTTGTGTGGTGAGGGCATGATATTTATTTTGTTTTAACAATTCGTCCGCATTCCACGAGTATCTTTTTTGAACATCGGTCCACGAGAGGCGATAAGTGATCCGAGCTACGTTTTTCACCCATTTAGGGTGGGATCGCGTCCGACGGTAATTATCGGAGGTTTTAGGTAGAATAATAGTTCGAAATTTACGTACGTGATGGAATATGTAGGTCGTTGAACCAACGAATTTTCTGTGTTGGAAGACACGTTTAACATATGTGCATTGAAAAACACTTGCTCGAGAAACACGTCCGTTCGCTTCGATCACTCGATCGACTAGAAACAATATTGAAAAACAATATTTGGAGTGCGGATAGGAATGTTGTTGTGTTTTCGCGAATAAATACAAGAAAATTGGAAGACGGTATGTTAACCTTAAAACTTATTTGGAATATTTAGCATAATTCTTTATGATCTTTTATAGTTCACACTGAAGACGGGGCAAAACCCGAAAATAGTATGCTAGGAGCCAATATAATATATTAATCATCAGAACCAACAACCTTTTTACTTTATCATACGCAGTATGACAAGACTCCATATTTAGAAGTTTCATGACGAAACTTGCTAAAAAGCTTTCTGTTGAAAGGGGTCCAAAGGAACTGGAGGTTTAGTCTTAGCATTTTTGAAAGATTTTGCAAATAGGAATTTCGTCGAAATAGTTAAATAATAAATTAAAGTAGAGTGAATTTTGAATACTTTATGACTGAGATTTTTTGGTAAAATTAATAGTTTAGCTGCATGAGCAAATTCAATTTCATCGAGATCGCTCATACTGCATTAATACTAGCTAGCCAGGATTTGTCAGATATTATGATTCTAAGTAGTGGCAGTAAGTAGTGGCAATTGCTGATGTTTTGACATCACCTACTGTAAATATAACCAAAATATCTGGTTAGTTCTAGTAATTTTATTTTAATGCAGACATAGCCAATCTCGATCAAATAGAATCTCATGCAGCTAAAC
The DNA here is from genome assembly GCA_964023965.1 of Melinopterus prodromus. Classification (NCBI taxonomy): domain Eukaryota; kingdom Metazoa; phylum Arthropoda; class Insecta; order Coleoptera; family Scarabaeidae; genus Melinopterus; species Melinopterus prodromus. The sequence continues at coordinate 35,892,542 of OZ030394.1, read as the reverse complement.
TATTAATTTTATATATGGTATGATAAAGTCATGTACCTGGCCACGTCAGATTTGTTTAGTTTATAAAATCGTGATAAAAATGTTAGATTGTGATTAAAAAAATTATTGAAATAAAATTTTCTGAAAAATCGATAATAAAAATTTTTCCCATTTGTGTCCAAGTTAGTGCCGGGCACTGTATATATATATATATATATATATATAAACATTTGAAATAGTTAATACAAGATGGCGGTAGTTATACTATTTCAAATGTTCATATTAATGTATGCAGATTTCTGCGAGAATTCACTTCCTTTATATATATATATATATATATATATATATATATATATATATATATATATATAGAAATTATAATGACTGTACTTTATTAAAATAGTAGAAGATTAATGGGAAACCAGTCTGTATAATTTTTTCTTTATTTTTTTCTTTGCTAATATTTCGGATGAATTTGCATCCTTCATCAGAGCTCGGAAATATCACTATAAACTATATAACATTATGGAGTTTTTTTCTATGTTTCATAATGTTATATAGTTTATAGTGATATTTCCGAGCTCTGATGAAGGATGCAAATTCATCCGAAATATTAGCAAAGAAAAAATTATACAGACTGGTTTCCCATTAATCTTCTACTATTTATATATATATATATATAGTTAATAATATGGGAAATTCGGTCAGAAGGCGATATTTAAAGGAAACTCCTTTTATCTCAGTTCGAATTTTCGTTTTAATTTAAAACATCTTCAGGAACAAGCTAGATATAAAAACATAAGCCTCAGTCAACAAACAAATGGTCAATTAAAAACAACGTTTACTTACAAATAGAGTTGAGAAAAGTTTGCATCGAGAATTGCATTATCGGATGAACCATGCCAAAACACAATCACAGCAAAGCACAAACAGTAACGACGGTAACATAATAATAACACTTATACACAAAACTTTTAGGACGACACACTGTCTCCTACTTGCAGACGACTGGTTATGAGAAACAGAAATAATACAAGGTGACATGAATCAGGTTTCAACGCCAGAGCCGCCAACACCAACAGTTTTATGTGGATTACTAGTTTTATTGGAAATTAAAAAAGAATATATATTACTGAGTTGACATGTGTCCGATTTAAAATTTAAACTATTTTCACTATTACATTGAATATAAAACATCTCCAAAAAGAGCCTACACCTGTAATTACTTTCAACCGCAACAATTTCAGTATCGCGCCAACTCATACTATGGTCGCAATCAATGGCATGTTGAGCTACCGCACAGTTCTTTTTGTGTAATTTAGTGTCACTTTTATGTAACGCTAGACGTGACTTCAGCCACTGACTTGTCTGTCCATAGTACTTCTTGGGGCAGCCTCCGCAAGGTATACAATAAATAACATTTGACCTCAAAAATTGTGCGGTTTTATCTTTTATGTTGGAGAACAAATTGTTGACAGTCTTTTTATTACTGACCACTATCCGAAACTCATCATTCCTGAACAGGTTAACCAATTTAGTAGATAGAGTATTGATTAACGGAAGTTTCTTATATGTGACAAGGGCGACACCACAACCGTCATCTGTCGCGTGATCGGGAAAAGGACTGTTAAAAATCAATTTCTGAACTAATGTCTTCGGATACCCATTATTGATGAACGTCTCACTCAACTCACGCAAATTACTGTCAACGAATGAGAGATCACTAATCCGCACCACCCTACTCCTCATAGCTAACAGTGTGTTGATTTTTTTTATGTATGGAATGACTAGAATAGAAATTGATGTATCTACCAGAGGCCGTAGGTTTTTTGTACCAGTCCAGGATAATCTTATTAGATATCGGGTCACGTATGACCTTAGTATCCAAAAACGGAACCCCATAGTTAGTTTCTTCCTCCACCGTAAATTGTAGGTGAGGATTAAAGTTGTTAAACGTATGTAAAATATCCTGCACCTTGCCAGCGGGAACAGCACAAATAATGTCATCCACATACTTGAAGAGAAAAGGGAGGCTAAAGGACAGTTTCTTAATGCAACTCTCTAATAGGCTATCCATGACCAACTGAGCCAATATTGGACTCAATGGGGAGCCCATCGGAGTGCCAAATATCTGTTTGTAAAATCTGTCTTGAAAGGTGAAGTAACAATTGGAATAGACAAACCTAATCAAATCTAAAAAAAGCTTGAGAGGAACAGCGCAAGTCAGACCAATGACACCCCACCCCTCCTCAACAGTCCTTATTACTAAATCGAGTGGTATATTAGTAAACAGTGAGACGACATCTAGTGAAATTATGACAAAATTAGGTGGTAAAATTTTTCTTTCCATCATGTTACAAAAAGTGAAGGTATCTTTGACATTATATTTTTAATCGTCCTTAAGGGATGTCTGTAATATGTCAGCTAAGAATCTAGCGAGAGCAAAAGTAGGAGAGCCAATGCATGACACTATGGGACGGAGGGGAACGTTAGGTTTGTGGATTTTAGGTAGACCGTAAAATTTCGCCGGAATGGAATTATACTTCATAAGGGATTTGGCAGTGTCACCATCAATTAACAACCTCGTCTTTAATAAGTTTACAAAATCATTGCTCTTTTTCTGAACCGTGATGGTAGGGTCTCTACTTAGAGGTTGGTAGATGACGCTGTCGTTAAGAAGAGCCAAAGACTTAACAACATACCTCTCTCTGCTGATAGCAACCGTCGTACCGCCCTTGTCAGCCCTGGTTATCAAAATGTCAGGTTTATTTTTCAGAAAAGTTTGAGTTTTTTTATAGATTGAGTGAAACGGTGATGATTGGGATAGATGTGAAGCATCGGAAAGATATGTATTTGTAATCATGTTGGCAGCTCGAGCCCTGTAACAATCCTGACGGTCAGCGGGTAGCGCCTGCACGATATTCTCAACTTGAGCCAACAATTCGGAGATGGGAACATCTTCATGAGTTGTATTTAAGCCGAATTTAGGACCCAATGATAAAAAATTTCTAATGTCTTCCGGGATTATTGTGTCGGTTAGATTCTTAAACCACTTAGCATTATCTTTGAAAGGTTTGATATTCACCATCTCCGACTTGAGCCTGTTGAGTTTTTTTATATTCTTATTTTTAATAATAGAGAACTTTTTGTTGTAATTAAATAACATGTTTTGTGAATACTCTATGAATACATAATCAGGCACCAACCCTCTGGCTTTTTCAATGATAGTTTTCAAACGTTTATCAAGTTTGTTAATATTCTTAATTGTAATCCGAATCTCAAAGAAGAAGATTCTTGCAACCATTGGTGATGTGACCTCGATTGACACGGTCCCTCCGACAACTAAGAAGCAATATTCTTCTGTTCCTCGCATTAGCCAACTTGTTGTTAAGTGACGCCCAGGATTTAAGGGTGCAGCATGCATCCGCACCGTACCTTGTAACGATGTTGCTGTAGAATCCCATCTTGAAATATTAGATTTGAGAGTACGTATCGAGCGTGGCTTCGTAGAATGGAAACGCAAGTTAATAATATGGGAAATTCGGTCAGAAGGCGATATTTAAAGGAAATTCCTTTTATCTCAGTTCGAATTTTCGTTTTAATTTAAATAAATTGGCTCGACTTTTAGCTGTCGAATCATTAATTTTTCGAATTATTTTCTGACAGTTTTACAATCAATGTATTCTTTAAATGTTGTGCAATCAATATATGCAATAAAATAATAATTCATTGTTGAAAACGGTACACCAGATTGTACCCGTAATAAGTGGATCACTATAGAATAGGGTATAGTTCAAAACAGTTATTTTTAATGCATTTTGTTTAATTTAGCACATGAGTTCAATTCACTTTAGTCAAAATAAAAATATAAAACGTTTATTAAGGTAAGAATTTATTCTCTATAAAAATGTATAATTATTATAAGATAAAGCTGGATAAATTAACAAACAAAGTATACACGCATTACATTTACCGTAATGTGGGTTTACTTTGCCAATAAAATTTATTAAATTGTATTTTCTTTTTAATATTTTTAAAACAATATTAAGCAGTCGCTACCGGCTGTCAAAATTGAAACACTTGTTTCTACGATTAATGAGTGATAAGTGATTCTTACATTTATGATTGACGAGTAATGACTGAGTGACGAGTGATTTCATTAATCATGAGTGTTACTCATCTCGGGTTAGTTGAGTGATGCCCAACTCTGAGTTTGACGCAAAATTATCGATCGGTCTGTCCGTCTGTCTGTGTATACGATAACAATGCAATTGTTTATTTTAGTACTTTTTTTGTGCAGAACGATGCATAAAATTCAAAAAAATAATTCGATACAGGATGTTCCATTTAAAAAAAATACCTTTCTTAGGAAAACCTGTTTGCTATATTTTGTTGCAGATTATGACCAACCTGCACACAATTTGGATATGGCAGGTAATCACGCTAATAGAACGCTTCTTAATTAATCATAATCTAAGCCAGCACAATAAAAGTAAAAACCGGTATTGATATATACAATTTTTCTTAGACTTATATAGACCAATAAATCAAAAAGTATAAAGTTTACGGTATGTAATGTTATTTTTCATTGTCGTAAAATGCTAAAAACCCAGGCACCCGGAGAAACTTTGACTACTGCTACAAATTTTTGTATAATACAACTGCAAAGAGTAAACATTTTCATGTCTATGTCTGTCTTTTCATGTCTCAAATTTTCAAAAAACTGTGTGAACTATGTAGTCGTATTAACTAAAAATTCCCGCATCACCGTAGCAACCATATGTATATATATATATATATATATATATATATATATATATATATATATATATATATATATATATATTATATAAGCAATATGACGTAAATAGAATCCAAGAGAGAAGTAATTTTTAAAATTAATTAAAACGATACGGTCTCAGCCCGGATTCGAACCGGGGCATTGCTCTACCGCTGGACACTGGTGGAAATTGGTTCATGGTATGTCAAGTTTGTCGCAAATCTTGCTAGTGGAAAGTAGGAAACTGGTTTAATCTCTTTAAATATACTATATAAGGAATATGACGTAAATAGAATCCAAGAGAGAAGTAATTTTTAAAATTAATTAAAAGGATACGGTCTCAGCCCGGATTCAAAATTACTTCTCTCTTGGATTCTATTTACGTCATATTCGTTATATAGTATATTTAAACCGATTAAACCAGTTTCCTATATATATATACATATATATATATATATATATATATACATATATATATATATATATATATATATATATATATATATATATATATATATATATATATATATATATATATATATATATATATATATATATATATATATATATATATATATATATATATATATACATATATATATATATATATATATATATATATATATATATATATATATATATATATATACATATATATATATATATATATATATATATATATATATATATATATATATATATATGCTAAAAGAGTAGTTTCATTATAAGTCTCCCGTCGATTTTCCCCTGAAATTAAACAGATATATATATATATATATCTATATATATATATATATATATATATATATATATATATATATATATATATATATATATATATATATATATATATATATATATATATATATATATATATATATATATATATATATATATATATATATATATATATACATATATATATATATATACATCTGTTTAATTTCAGGGGAAAATCGACGGGAGACTTATAATGAAACTACTCTTTTAGCATGTGTCTAGCTTTCGGTATTTTTATTCATTACCTTCTTCAGGTCTCTACAAAGACATAAACAACAATTTAAAAATGTATATAAAGATTCCAATCACTAAAAATAGATTTATCACAACATAACCCTACTTACATTGCTTGTGAGCTCTGTTAAAATTAGGATATGCGATTTCATCGACAAATATATTCCTCTTAGCATTCGGAGCGCCACCACAAATACGAGCCACACGATTTTATTAATTTTCTGTTTCAGATTACTCAGATAACACGTGATTTATAATAACTTATTTTTTCTTGTTTCAGGACGCCTTCGTTGTTGCAGGAGTAGCCATCTTGTGCTCATGACAGTGACGTCACAATGGCGCCAACTTGTTTGAATTTGAAAATGCGCTTCTCTCTTACTACCATCTAAAATGTTATTGCCTCGTCATACAAGCTGTCCATGTCATTTCTTCTTGTTTTCTCTAATTCTAAAACATAGGTGTACATAGCACTTAAGTTTTGTACATCAGATTTCTTATTTATTGTGTCAGAAGTTTTATACATGTGGAACATTTCGAGGAAAGTACGTTTTATGTAGTTCGGCTCAATGTCCAATATTTCAATTTCTTCATACCTGATTTTGTGATCCTCTTTGTTTACGTGGGTGGCCAGCATGCATCTGTCTGGATTTCTGATGCAGTCGATCTTGTGTCCTGCTATTCTGCTTTTCAGAAGTTGTGAACTTTGACCAATGTAGTATTTTGAGCAGTCCGCACATTGCAGTTTGTAGACTGCATTTCCCTGTGACAGAATAGGTGTTTTATCTTTCAATTTCGTATACACTTCCCCTACCGTTTTTATCTTTTTTCGTGCTATCTTTAAATTTTCTTGTCTGAAAGTATTTATCAACTTTGAAGTCAACTGCGGAATGTCCATGAGTACTGCATATTTTACATTATTACCTCCTGTATTGTTGTTGTCACCTCCGGTTTCTGTTCTATTGTTCCCTGTACCCGTTCTTGTCTCTATATGGGCCGTTGACGTTGCATATATCAGGCTTCTGATCAATTTTCTAGGATATGAATTGTTGAGAAGAATGGTTTCAAACTTCCTCATGTTTGCCTGTAAAACTCTTTCGTCACTTATTGCATGTATTCTTTTTTTCATTTCTTTGATGAAGTTTATTTTAATTTTCATGGCATGAGATGAATGATAATTTATATATCTGCATGAGGAGGTTGGTTTTTGATACCAATTTAGAATTAGTTTGTTTTCTTCTGTTCTTACCACTTTTTTGTCCAAGAAGGGCACCGAGTTCTCCGGGTCTTCTTTCTCTATGGTGAATTGTAGGTGTCTATTGTATCCATTAAAAACCTGCTGAATTTCCTCTGCTCCATCATCTGGCACTGCTGTGATCAGATCATCCACAAATTTTTTGATGAACGGGACCGGATATGACAATTTAGGTAAGCATTCTTCAAGTAGGGCATCCATTATGTGTTGAGAGAGAATCGGGCTTAGCTCTGAACCCATGGCACAACCAAATAGTTGCCTGTAATACGATTCTTTGTATGAACAGTAACTGTTGTCTAAAACGAATTTTACCAACTTTAAAAACTGCGGTTCGCTCATTCCTCTTGCATGGTCTTTTATTGTGTCCCACTTTTGTCGAAGTACTCTTTCCACTATCTCTTGTGTGATATTCCCATATAAATTTACCACATCCAGCGAGATGACCTTGTAATTAGGTGGGACTGTTGTGTTTTTAATGAATTCAGCAAACCTAAACGTGTCACCTGTGTAGAAGTTGTTATCTCTTTCATATGCTGTATCCAGAATGTTTGCTATGAGTGTGGCTATTGCTTTCGTTGGGCCTTGCATACCTGCAACAATAGGTCTAAGAGGTGTGTTTGGTTTATGTAATTTTGGGTTACCATAAATTTTTGGACATGTTGAGTTGTATCTTCTAAACTTCTTTCCTTCCTCCGTTGTTATGATGTTCTTCTTTTCAAGTTCTGTCACTAGTTGGTTTGCCTTGCTCTTTATTGTGCTGGTTTGATCTGTTTTCAGTTTTTTAAAGTTTGCTCCATCATTCAGTATCTCCATCATTTTTTCCTCATAATCTACTCTAAGCATCACCACCACAGCTTGTATGACGAGGCAATAACATTTTAGATGGTAGTAAGAGAGAAGCGCATTTTCAAATTCAAACAAGTTGGCGCCATTGTGACGTTACTGTCATGAGCACAAGGTGGCTACTCCTGCACCAACGAAGGCGTCCTGAAACAAGAAAAAATAGTTATTATAAATCACGTGTTATCTGAGTAATCTGAAACAGAAAATTAATAAAATCGTATGGCTCGTATTTGTGGTGGCGCTACGAATGCTAAGAGGAATATATTTGTCGATGAAATCGCATATCCTAATTTTAACAGACCTCACAAGCAATGTAAGTAGGGTTATGTTGTGATAAATCTATTTTTACTGATTGGAATCTTTATATACATTTTTAAATAGTTGTTTATGTCTTTGTAGAGTCCTGAAGAAGGTAATGAATAAAAATACCGAAAGCTAGACACATGCTAAAAAAGTAGTTTCATTATAAGTCTCCAGTCGATTTTCCCCTGAAATTAAACAGTTAAATTGAAGTAAGCGACAGTGATTAAGTATACATATATATATATATATATATATATATATATATATATATATATATATATATATATATAGGGATATTCGTATTTAACGGGTATTCGACTGGAGACTATGAATAAAACTACTCTTTCTGCATAAGTCTAGCTTTCGGTGCCTTTATTTTATCACCTTCTTCAGGACACTAAAATGTTTACGGAAAACACAGCATTTAGAATACTTCACAATATTAAAAGAAAATAACATGCCTTTAACCTCTAACCTAAAAATATAAAAAAAATAGCATATGGCGATTGTATCACGAAGAGATTATATAGCGAAATTATATCAAGAATTACCAAAACAATCGGTGCGACGACGGCTCATCTCGGCCCGAAATTAATTGAAGAGAGTTGTGAATGTCCTTATATTTATTGTATTTTATTCGATCGAAGAATCGTTGGCGGTGTTTTATTAATATCCTCACTTGCAACGTAAGTAGGGTTATATGACAAAAATTTATAATGCATGTTATTTTCTTTTAATATTGTGAAGTATTCTAAATGCTGTGTTTTCCGTAAACATTTTAGTGTCCTGAAGAAGGTGATAAAATAAAGGCACCGAAAGCTAGACTTATGCAGAAAGAGTAGTTTTATTCATAGTCTCCAGTCGAATACCCGTTAAATACGAATATCCTTTTAGATATCGACAGTTAGTGAATCAAAATAAAATATATATATATCCTTCAGTATGAAAGCATTGTAGTGAGATTTTGGGTCCGGCCTATTTTGACGTACCTGTTTTTGAAGGACCTAACAGGAGACCTGTCCTGATTACTATACAGTAATGCTCCTTAGATTTCCGTCCGTTGTCCACTCGAGTTTGGCTTCGTGCGCCATTAAAGTTGAACGAGCGACCGTTGCTTCACTGTTTTACTGGCTGTGACGCTGTCCCGCCTTTGGCGCCGGTCGATTGCAGCTATTATCGCGACGATTTTACACCCTCCATCGGATGTTGTTCAAATTTGTAACCCCTCTAAGTTGATTGCATTGACGTTTCCGCACCAGGCGCTGTACGAGGAAATAGAAACACTCTACTGCTGAGTGGAGTATTGCCTGATGAATGCTTGTGGCCAAAACAAATATTATTATTATTATTATTGAAAATAATTAGCCATTGTCTGCGGTCTATTTATATATAGAAAGATTGTAACGCTTGAGAAAAGTGAACAACTAAATAAAAAATTATTGTTACCAGCTGTTCCCACGGATTCACCCTCATGCATTTTTGTAATATAGAGAACAAAAACAGTTTTTGTTCAAACTCCACGAAATATAATATACACGAGAATATCTTATTCAATTAATATTTTGTTGGACTTGGAATTACCAACACACAATGAGAAAACGGTGATTATTTGTGCTTTCATGGTGTATCTGCACTTTGACTACGGTAGCACCTTATGCACCCTATCAGTATTTATTCCTTGCCCCTGCCTAAAGTTTGTCAAATCCTTATAAAAATGCTCTTTTTTAACTCCTTACCTGAATCTTCGAAAAATGATAAAACACGTGTTTATGTTTTTCTAGAAGTCCATCTGCCCTCTATCTGCATTTTAGGTAAATGATGTAATACGTTTCTTCAGTTTTAAAAGAGAAATATAAATAACAACGTTCACGTCTGCAATGTATTCGGTGTTAGAGATATATAGCTTTTCGCGTGCAAAATTTATCTATATTCACAACTTAAGGGACATAATTCCAAAAGTTTTTCCTTAGTAGATTCGTTGTAAGAACAACATTATACCTTCCAAATATCATGGTGATAGACGCAGCAGTTTTTGCTGGACGGTCGGATTTATCAGATATGATTCTTTATATGATTCTTTAATTAAAGTCTCCCTGATTAAATTCCTGCATATCGCACACATTATTCAGCTCACTCATTATTATTGCTTCATTATTTCCACAAAACGTGTGAAGATATCAAAATGCTGTTTCTACCGATCGTTTGCGGGGTTAGAATTTTTGCTTTCAAAAATGTTTGATGGGTTTGGTGGCGGGCCCGTCCTTGGTTGAATTTCAAATATTTTTTTTTTGTTATATAGGTTGCAAATTATTATTTTTATATAATTTTATACAATGAATTTACATACCACAGTTATTAACATAAACCAAAAGTAAAAAATCTGATGTGGCCAGGCACATAACTTTATCATACAATATATAAGCTGCATGAGAATCTATGTTATTGAGATAAATCGTAGGTATTGTCAAAGTATCAGCATTTTTTTATATTTCTGTATAGGAAATGTTAGGTTGGTAGTTGGTACCACTTTGACGAAACGTCAAGTTTAAAAAGCTAAAGGTGCGTTCGCATTAGTGTTAGTGGCAATGGCAATGGTAATGGTAGAAGTTCGACATACGGGAGCGCTGTATAACCGTTCGCATTGAGTGCCACCACCATTACCACTCAATCCGAACGGTTATGCAGCGCTCCCATATGTCTAACTTCTACCATTACCATTGCCATTGCCACTAACACTAATGCGAACGCACCTTAATTCAAATTCTGACAGATTTATATTTGTTCATGACACTGTAGATGTCACATCCGTACCAACATACTAAAATAAAACTACACTCATCGCTATACTTTATTTACAATTTTCTCAATTTATCGTTTTTAGAATTAGATATAAAGACGGGTTGATATTTCTTATCGACAAACAATCAAATTGGTGATCTCATTTTATTTGAAATTTGAATTTTGTACTTTGCCGCACTAGAGCGGCAACGTTCCATAGCGGTACTCCAACCTCAGATGAAATCAGCTGTTTTCGAGTGACAGCACAAAAAATATTTGTCAAAAGTCTGGCTACTATGTACTTAGTTTCATGTCAATGCAGATGCGACCGATATCGATCAAACAGAATTTGCTCTTGCAGCTAAACTATTAATTTTACCAAAAAATGTCATAGGCATAAATTATTCAAAATTTCCTCTACTTTAATTTATTAATTAACTATTTTGTCGAAATTACAGAAATGGCGGCTCATTTGCAAAATCCTTAAAAAGGCTTCGAATAAACTACCAGTTCCTTTGGACCCTTTTCAACCAAAAGCTTTTCAGCTCTAAGTTTGGTAACAAAACTTCTAAATATGAACTTTCGTTCCGATACCTTTAGTAGTTTCTCCGGAATCGACGCCACAAAAATCGTTTACACACACACACACACACACACACACACACGCACGCACGCACGCACGCACGCACGCACGCACGCACGCACGCACGCACGCACGCACGCACGCACGCACGCACGCACGCACGCACGCACCCAATTTTTGTACCCAATTTTTGTTAATTCATTTCCGGAGAAACTACTAAAGGTATCGGCACGGAACTTGATATTTAGAAGTTTCATGACCAAACTTAGAGTTGAAAAGCTTTTGGTTCAAAAGGGTCCAAAGGAACTGGGTGTTTACTCTAAGCCTTTTTCAAGGATTTTAGAAATGAGCCGCCATTTCTGTAATTTCGTCAAAATAGTTAAATAATAAATGAAAGCAGAGGAAATTTTGAATAATTTATGCCTATGACATTTTTTGGTAAAATTAATAGTTTAGCTGCAAGAGCAAATTCTATTTGATCGAAATCGGTCGCATCCTGCATTGATTTAATACTATATAGTGACCCAGGATTTGCAAATTTTTCAGTCTAATGACAGTACCGGTAGTTTCAAATGCTGATGTTTTGACATTATCTCACAATTAATATTGACCGTAGGTAATAGTATCAAAAGATCACATATTGTGATACCGTGTACAGTCCTTGCCTGATGGCGTTGGATAGGCAGCGTGTTGAGCGTGTCCAAAATGCATGTGTTCTGTTTGTTTTTGGTTTGACGAAGTATGATCATGCATCGAATGGGCTGGGCGACTTGGGGTGGTTGAACATGGATAACACTAGGGTGGTGCATGCAGCAATATTGTATCATAAGTTGCTATCCACTAGGATCCCACAATACCTCATGCGGATTGCGGAAGATATGCTGTAGAACGTATGTCCATAACCTTAATTTAAGATTTGGGGGTTTGTTTGCTCCACCTGCCCATCGCACTGAGCTGTATAAACGGTTATTCTCTTACCAGCTCAGTCACATATACACTGAATCTCAGGGAAGTTATGAACAAATTATCGTTAACCAGTTTTGGGGGAAAGGTGAAGTGTTACCTGATTGCTCAACAGGGGGAACTTTAGGCATTGAGCGCACATTGGAGGCTTTTTAATTTTAATTTTTTACGGGCAGGTGCGATGTTTTGTTGAGTTGGATTTGCTGAAATTACGTGTAATTAGACTCTAGAGTAATTTTGTTGTTTGTTTCTGTTTTGATAAGTTCTCGGAATTATTTTTATATTATTGCTACAATTATGGCTTAGTTCTAGTTTGCGTAAGGGGTTGAGTGGAAGAGTAAGGCAATTTGGAAACAAGTGTGCTGAACTGCGCCCTAAATATAAATAATATTTTGTTGCAATTAATATTGTCTTATTTTAATAAAGGAATTATTTATTTATTTAGTTATCTGTTAAATCCTGGCTAACTAGTTTTATTTTAATGCAGACACGACTGATCTCAATCAAATAGATTCTCATGCAGCTAAACAATTAATTTTATATATTGTATGATAAAGTCATGTGCCTAGCCACATCAGATTTTTTTATTTCCGAATCATGAATGATTAGTCAATTACATAATTACTTAATCACTCATGATTTGTACCTTCTGCATAACCGAATTTAATTGCGGCTCTTGTAATAGATCTATAACGTCTTTATTTAAAACTTCTTTATATGATCCATTTCCGACACATATAATGACGTTATCACAGTGTTATCTGTGACATTATGGTTATATAAGGCAGAACGTTGGTCTACTGATTAGAAGGTCTGGGGTTCACACCCAGGGCCAGCAAAAGGTCGTCTTTCGAAAGACGAAAAGGCGTGGGTCGGCGTGGGGGTCAATTGTTTGCCGGGGCAAACAATTGACCCCCACCCAGCACAAAATCATTGTCAGTGATGTTCCTTAGATGTTGAGGTCACAAACTAAACATTCTGAAACAGATCGCATAACAATCGCAGGGATGTCACATAACATTCATGGAACATACATGAATGTTCACACTGAAAAGTTGCATATATAACATTAATGGGACCAAAATGAACAATTTCTTCTACACTGAACATCTATGCGACGTTACATAAACATCAAAATTTAACGGTCATAATGCAATACAATTCAACGTCCTTGCGTTGTTAAATGTCCCATTGTGCTGACTGGGATACCTCTGACATAAACTGTATGAATTTATATGTGCAGAAATTGGACTGTACTTTTAATAATAAAATAAAATTAATGGAAAATCAGTCAAATTTTTTTTTTGGTCTCCATAACCGATATTTTGCCCGATTTTTTGTCATGATGTCAGTCAAAGAAGATACATTATTTTGTTTGGTTGTCATTTGTTTGCTTCCTTGTACAGCGTGAACTTATTAAACAATTTATGTGACAAAATTGGTTACTACTACACTTCATAAACAAAACGCACAAAATGAAATTTAGAAAAAAAATTCTTGTATTTTTTATTTTTTTATTGTTACATGTATTGTCGCCGGAAATCTGTCCACACGTAAAATTTCAATTCGACTGAACATTGGAAAGTAGGTATATATCCATTGAACATACCAAACCAAGCAACAACTGAAGTTAAGATAAGCGTAGTAAAAAAAACGCTGTTGTCTGCTGGGCAGACCTTGGCAGATAAAAATACCATGACTGAAGCAGGACATATCCAGGCATACACAGAAAAAAAATTGTCACAAACTTACACGTATCTACACATTGGCAGTCTATTTTGTGTACGCGAAACCGTAAAATTAATATCTAGGACCGAGGGTTTTAAGGGTTTTATTAAATCATAATACAATATTTGATGAATATAGTAATTAAAACCATCAGTACAAACTTTGCTCTAACAATAGCCAATAAGTAAAATAACTAAAGTTGTATAGAATTTCAATAACGATATTTATTCTTCAAGCGTAACATTTCAATAAATCAAGGAGAAGAGAAGTTGGACCGGATAAAACGGTACGTAACAGACATGTCCGTAGGAATTTGATCAAAATATATATATGACAGCCTAGTCAGTTAATTAGCTTCCCAAAAAAAATAATTACCACCGTTTTCCGCAATTCCGTGTTCCGCAATAATTCTATTTATTAATTCCTAGATTCGACAAAATGACCACTGTGCGACTGTGCCGCCTCGTAACTGGTATGGTATAGTGCGACGGCAGAGAACTCTTCGTACAAATCTCTGTTTTGTCCAAGAAATGGTCAATATTTGATAAACGGTGAACACGTTATGAGGTGACGTAAATGAAACAATAAATCTATAGAAAAAAACTGATTTATTCAGTGCTATACTCATATAACCCGCATGGCGATTGTTCATCATAATTTAAAAGCGGTTAACTTGCAAACTCTCGTAAACGATTCAACCGAAACCAAAACTGAAATTCAATCCAACACTAGACAGCAAAAAATGTAAACTCGCAAAGCAAACAGTCGCAAACGATCCGTAGAAACCGAATTTCTGTTTTTTGTCAAAGGGGGCAAGTGTGAATATAACCTCCCCCCACCCCCCAAATATGTTTTAATTATATCTCCGGAACAGTTTACTCGTAGGCGAATATTCTAATCTCGCCCAGCTCAAATTGCTGAGTCTACCAACATCATTCGGCTTGCTATAACTCAGTAGCTTCGAAATTGTGCTTTTCCAGATTTTTCCTTTTTTGGTCTACCATAACTTCTCTGTACCCACAGCATATAGGTTGTACTTGTATACTTTTGTTTTTCTCTGCAACCCATTTTCAATACGCTCGATTATATAAATACAATTAATTAGGACTTTTTGTGAAGAATGTTGTTTTTAGGAAAGTATAATTAGAAGTGTTCCATTTATAGTCAACTTTTTTGATGATGCTGAACATAAACAACTAGACTTGACTCCTTCACTTTTTATTCGCATACCATAACAAAACCACAAGAATAAACCAAGAAATTAAATAGTTTTAATTCCAGTTGCGCACTCAGTTGGTACGCTAACCATGGACATCTTTCTTACATTGCCGTCTGTCTCCATGAACTGCTCTATAACGTCTTTCAATGCTTCATTCTCTAGGATTGTCACGTGATTACCCTCCAAAACGTGTACCATAACCTCTCTTTTACAGATAGAAGATAAGTTGTAATCCTCCTCAATCTCAACAACACTTTGCTTTGTCGGCTTCACCAGGGTGATAGTAGAGTTTATTCTTCCAACTTTACGTTGGTATTTTCTCAAAGAGTTTATTCTATTAAGAGCGGCATTGGCCATCTCTATAATATAGTTTTCGGTATGATCCACCTTTGGCGATATTTTAATAACGTATCTAATTTTTTCCTCATATGTTTTTTGTTTCAAGATGTCAAGCTATGAATAAATAAGAAAAGAAGTAAGAGATTTTTAGGATGGGTTTATCCACTCACCTTATGCTTTAAAATCTCGTCGTATGACATATACCTGGTCATCAGGATGGACAACAATGAAGTCTGGAATATTTGTTCATTTACTTCTGGGAAATATATTTTTGCGAGCTTAGTCATCAAATCAGGCGCGCCGTCGATGAACAATGCTTTTCCATTTTTTCCTAAACTTTCTAATAATAGCATTAGTTCAACAGCAACGACACAGCCATAAGAGTAAGCAATTATAGAAAAGTCCCCTGGAGTTGATTCAATAACCTAAAGTTAAACTCACAACACTATTTTTCTCATTATTTTTTGGTGATATTACCTTCACCAGTGGCTTTGCCAATTCTTCGATCGTATCAACGTCATCTCCGGTGCAAAACTGAAGACAATTGAAGTAAAACTTCATGTGTTTAGCTATTGGTTCGAAGATAGCCGCTCTTCCCTCAATACCAGCAAGTCCAAATACGATTGATGCTTTTGATTTTTGTTCAATAGCTGTGTTAAGATGAATAATTGGTGTTTTTGCAGATTGCTCGTCCGCAATATACCTGAAGAGAAGTTGAATGTCTTCAGGAAGTGCGTTAAATTGTTCATCTTGTTGTTTAGTTGGTGTTGTTTCGCCAGTTTCATTTACCATGTCTTTCAATCTAGAAATGTAAACTTATCAAATGGTTTTGTTCTATTGACAGTTGGAAAAATTACTTAGCTATCGTCATATTCCTTATATCTTGCGCTGTTAGGAAGACTTCGTACTCTCTCTCTAACGTTTGCTTAATTTCAACTGCCATCATAGAGTCCATCCCCAACTCAGGAAAAGTTGCATGTATGCTTACCGCTTTCAAATTTGTTACCCCTATGATGTTTAAAACGGCATCGAAGATATTACCAGCGCCTACTCCAGCTTTTTTCTCAGCAACAACCATACTAGCAACGACAGTCTCATCTTGCCTTAAGAAATAATCCAAAGTTTCAAGACAACTAGAGATCCGTTGTTGAAGTGTACCGCCAATTGCCAGATCTTTGTAATTCTCCTGCATTTCTGCGACCAATCCAACCTGCAATTCCCAAATAAGCATATACGTATCTAAACAATTTATTCTATACAGACCTCTCCTATGGCACCCCATTGTATGGCCAAAGCTGGAAAACCGTCCTTCTTCCTCATTTCGCAAATTCTCTCCATCACTGAATTTCCCATGCCGTAATTAGTTTGTCCAGCGTTTCCTCTTCCGCATGAAACTGATGAGAACACGACAAAGTATCTACAACTTAACTATACAACAATCCATTCAGTAAACCAAGAGGTATTAAAACCTTAATTTTGGACACACACGTCTAGAAATGGAATCCAACTTCTTCGAAGCAATTGCCTTTGGTGCTAAGGACATTTTAAAAGCCTCCTCTGATTGGTTTTCGAATAACCCATCTTGAAGGACTACCGCCAAGTTGAAGATACCATCCACTGAACCTAGAGCATCAGCGGCTATGAGCAAGTTCTCGCAACCCTTCTCAGAAGTCACATCATCAGTCCTGATAATGACCCTAGTACCATACGACTTAAAGATTCTAAAATAATCCGGAGGTATGTTAATGTTTCTATTTCGTAAGTTGTAAGTGTACTTTAGTCTGAAGGCCTGGTATCCCTTCTTGATACCAAATCTGGAGGTTAGGACTAACTTTTTGGCTCCTCTCATCACTAGCCAATCGGCAAGCTCCAAACCAAAACCTCCCAATCCTCCTAAAAGGACGTACGTACTCTCTGGGTTACAATAGAATCTGCAAAAGTTCGGTTTTCGTTTGTATTATATTGCATTTGTTTTGGGATGTTTTTTTTTCAGACAGGATAGTGGCAGATTAGAACACATACCTTGGTAATCCTTTGAATAGGGTTTGTGGGACGATGTGTATTGCAGTACTTTTCTCCTCCTCTCGTATTTTAATAAGAACCTTGCCTATATGTTTCCCTGTAGCCATGAATCGAAATGCTTTCTCGATCTCATCATCGTTATATATTGTTCTTACTAGTGGTTTCACAGCACCATTCCGCATACCTTCCATAAGTTCTCTGGTCAGGACGCCTTTGATTTCTACGAACGGTCGCTTAAGTTGTTTGGACAATATAAGCATATAATCATGACAAACCGCTTGATCCAACGAATAACTGGTCCAACATTATTCCTTGAAAATTCGCCTGTTTCTTCAATAAGTTAACTGCAATATGGTTATCACTGGCCAAATCAAATTTACCTATCTCCAGGAATGTTCCTTTGGAAGCCAAACATCTAACCGATGCCTGTAGTTTTTCTTCGGCCAAGGAATTCAGCACAAAGTCCACGCCTTTACCATTAGTGTAGTTCAAAACCATCTGTTCGAAAGAAGTGGATCTTGAGTCGCCTATATGCTCTTCATTGATTTGCGGAAAGTGCTTCTTAATGAACTCTTTCTTCTCCGGTGTACCAACTGTTGTGAAGATAACGCAGCCATTATGTATGGCAATATTAATGGCTGCTTGACCTACACCCCCAGTTGCTGAATGGATAAGGATACTTTGGCCTTTTTTCATATTTCCTCTCTAAATCGATGTTGTTATTGATGTATTATTATTGGTTGATTAAGATTTCGTTTGATATTACCACAAGCAAGGCGTATATAACAGTTCCATATACCACTGGGATCGTGGCTGCATCTTCCAAAGACCATTGAAGTGGTATAGGCCACAAAAGATGCTTGTCAGCTACGATCATTGTCGATACGGCCCCACTTGTTACCATACCCATAACCCGTCTTCCGCTAAGTTTGAAAAGTTTTTTTCATTACATCTTAAGTACCATTGCCTGAGGTTTGAAAAAATATAGTCATTACCTTGAATCTCTCCCTGAAAATTCAAATCCTTGTACGCATTCTTGAAGGAGTCTATCTCTGGTTATAACGTCAGCTTGTATCTTACCAGAAGCTGTCATCACGTCTCGAAAATTGATTGCTGAATAGTAAACCTAAAATATGTTAATACAAAAATTTTGCTAGTGCTGAATATTTTTATGTTTCGAACACACTAGGCTGGCTCTCATCAAGATTAATCGGCAAAATTTTACTGAAAAGTTCATCATATTGCTTATACGTGTTCGTCCTGCTGTGAGCTGGCATAGTGTCGTCGAATCTTTACATCTACTAATTCTGATTCTGGTTCCACAATGGTGTCTTTGCATAAGGAACCTTCTATCCACTTTAAGCTGGACAAGTCACCTCTCGTGGTGACATTAACAAAGCAATGTTCACTATTGGTCATTAATATTTGTGATATTAGCAGGTGCCTGTAGGAACCCCATTGACCGCTCTTCCATATATTTATAGCAACGTTCTTTTGTAATTGTTTCTTGTAAAATTCATGGTTGACTGCAAATGGTGGGGCTTTGTCCATTAAAATAACGGTGTAGATATTGGAGCCGTTCGGTTCTCTTCTTAAACAATTTACCAAACCCAGCAAGCCATCTGGTTCTGAATTCTGACAATACAACAGTACTTTCTGGTTAGCTTTTAGCATGCTTTTTAGTGGCCTGATCCATGATAAATTTTCAACTGAAATGTTGATTGGCTGTTTATCTGTAGATTGTCTAGTTTCTTGTAGCAATACTAATATTCCTGTTCCTATATTGTATGTTGATATTATTGTAATATTCGACGATGGCGAGGCAATTGGATTAGAACATTGGTATGATATTATATACCCTGATGAATCACGTGTAGCTTTAAATGCAATGTCCAAAACCTAAGAAATAATCAAATAATTTTTATTTCATTTTATTTTATTTTCTTACATTTTATTTTATTATATAATCAAATAATTTTTATTTCTGGAAACTTACATCGTTGTTATTAAGAATATTAGTGGCTAGAACCAATAAACATCGAGACTCCATAGTCAGTTGTTTATCATCAACCTGAACACCAGGCATATCCAGTTGCTTCTTTGATAGCACGATCAACTCTGATTGTATCAAAGGCAAATCAGCTAGAGTCTGTTGAACCAATGGCATAAAAAGTTTTTCAGCGTCCATTTCTACTGCCTTTACTTTGATAATATTGGCATTCTCTAAGATAACTTGTACCAAACATCTGATAGCATCTTTTTCTGATAGTTGAGCATCATAAGGAATAAATTTATAGCTTTCCAAAACTGGCTCACCCGTCCTTCTTCTTGGAATTGAACTTGCACCTAAACCACGAATTTCAACACCTCCACCACTGAAACATGTTAATTTTAGAATTTGGAGATGTACTATAACGCTATTACCTTATTAAACCTAATGTTTTGTGACATACTACTGGTATTTCATTTTGGTACTTGTGCGAATATTTTATTTGCCTTGGGCCGTCAATTATCAGTTTCTGTATACTAATTGGTACGTAAAGGTTTCTTGTATCTTCTTGTAATATCTGAATTTGCAGCATGTTATCCATGAATGTTATCCAGTTACCATTCCAAGATATGATTGCGTTGGTGCCATCCATACTGCATCGCTTTATAGCTCTAAACTGGTTTCTACAAGACAATTTGTTACACAACGGTAAATTATATGCTACGTAATAATTACATGTAATGATACCCCCTTAATTTTAATTCTTTGTACACATCTTTCTCTTGTAAAGTAATTTCATCTACGTCCTCTACTGGAGAAGGCAAATCAGCAAATTTATGGCTTCGACGTAATTCATAGACATTCCCCGACACTAATATACTCTCATTTTCAATAACCTAATAGCGAAAAAAAAACATTTATCAATTTATACAAGGTATACCTCTACTTGTAAGCATAAGTTCAGCAGCATGCTTTTCCTAATTGCCGTTGTTTACAAGATACTAAGTGTTAAAATGACCAATACAACTTCTATCAATACATATGCACACAGAATTACAATTATCCTACCAAACCCAGTATTGAAAAAATGGGGGTTGCACCATTGTATTATAAAAAGGTTCTCCAATCGAAGGCATGAGAACGAAAAGTGGATAAAAACATATGGTTTACTATGTTCTTTAGCCACTTTTCATTCTGAGCCCTTTAATTATTGTATACCATTTTTCGATGGCTCAGTTTACATGCCATACAAAAGGCCTACTTGTAAAACTGGTAGAAATGGTATTTAGATATCAAAGCTTAAACTTGTTATATCACACATGCTAAAAGCAGTAGCGCATTATTGCACATATTAGCATCCATACTATATTATTCGACGGGCACATAATTAAGGATATAAATCGAGCAAGAAGTTTATACGCGAATCGTAGGGGAGCGTGTAAACATGCGAGCGATTTATATCCGTTGTGTGCGAGTCGAATAGGACGTTTTATCTGCGACTCATAAATTCCATTTTTATCAAATAATTTAAATGTATTTGTCAATGGTGGGAACGCGAACTGTCAAATAACTGTCATCCACGTAGGTTTTGACAGACTGATAAAACGTTCATATAATGATAGCAAATTGTTCAAATAATGAAATCATTATTTGAACTAACTGTCATTATTATACAACGCTAGTGCCATTGTAATCATTGGCGTGTATCATGATGGGGATTATATATCATAGATACGTATGCAATGAACTTATTATATGTGAGTCGTAGATAAATATAAATATTTACCTCAAAATATTTCTTTCCTAATTGAATCATCACTCTTAGCGTCAGAACACCTTCAGCTGGAACGTTTGCCGCTCTAAGAAATTTGACGTCCTCAAAAACAATACTCATTTGTGACATTAACTTTCCTATCATGATGGCATAACTCTCCCAGACAAGCGTCAAGTATCCAGTTGCTGGGAAGAGGTTTCTTCCTACAAAAAGAGAAGGCTTGTTACAGTCATGGAAAGATGCTCGACCGCTCTGCACAAAAGCTAGTTCGTTTACGTTGTATTTGACTGACCGTGTTTGAAGAAATTTGTGTTGTCATTTATAAGCTTAACGTTAAATTAAGTAATGTCATACCGGCATATCAATGTAATTATGTCTGTTAAAGTTAAGTTTACGTGCTGGTACTTCTTTTGATTAAATATATAGGGTCCTGCAACTCACCTCCCGTCTTATGTACCTCAATTACTAATTAAGCTAAGAGTTTGACATTTTTCAAGCTTACCCTGTACTTCAAGGTACATTTCAAGAAACTTTTAGATTATACAGGATGTCCCAAAAATGTGCAACACCATGGTAATATATATATTTTTTAAATTGCATGCTATAAATTTTTTTGTATAGTTCGGAAATGTTCTGAAATCGACTACCAAAGGATTTAACCCCATGATCATCTATTTGACGCACGACAGAAAATTATAGAACAACATGTAGAAAAGTTATAACATTTTGCTATAGCAGAACATAGTAATGTTCAGTTAAAGCCACACAACATAGGTACAATATCGTTATTTAGGGGTTCTTCACCTCACAGCAAAACATTTTGTATTCATGAATAGGACTACCGCATCAAATTACCTATAATTTAGTATATGATGGAATGTTATATAATACTTTTTGAAAAAGTTATAAACATGTTGTTATCACAGCCAACCAAAATATCAACTTCCTCCACTTAGTGTCATACATAATATCGTAACGTGGAGGCTTTTCAACTTTTAATGTAATCATTTAAAGTATAATCCTAATCAATAATCCTAATCAATTACCTACAATTTGGCCTAAGAGGTTTAAACAGATTTTGTAAAAGTTATAAAAAATTTTCTGTTGTAAAGATATGTAATTTGTACCGCAATACTCAAATAAGTAGTAGACGTAATTACTGTCATTTAGGGGTTGTATGCCACAAAGAACATTTCTCAGCGTAAATGAGTAAATACGATTAATTACCTACAAATTTGTCATAAATTTGTAAAAGTTATAACGATTTTTTTGTAGCGTTTTTCGTAGTATATCTGAATGCTTGCATAGAAAGTATATGCAAATTCCTGTGATTTATAAGTTGTAATAATATCAATATAATATCGTCGTTCAATAATTTTTAAAACGTTATAAACAATTTTCAGCAATAAACTTTGTTTCTTTGGCTGTCGATATTTAATATTGTTACAATACTAATCGGTTAGTCGCTCTGTTGCCTGTTAGGAACGTAGTTGTTACCCGTAAATCATCATTATTTTGTTTATCTGTCAATAAGTATCAAAAAGTAGTAAAATTAAAGCATTTTTCTTGGCATAGAACATATGACTTCAGGCCTTTTCAGATTTCCAAAATTCTATCATTTGCAAGTTTCAAAGCAAATTTGCAAGTGTTCTGTACCGAACAAAAATAATACCTGATTCACTAGTTTGACAATAATCAATCAATCTTTTGATCAGAGTGATTTGTTACTGATATAAATTCCAGTACAGAATTTTAGCCGGGACATAATACCAAACCGGCCGGGACCGATGTCCCAAACCGGGACTGTCCCGGTCAAACCGGGATGTATGGTAAGCCTGTCTCTAGGTAATAAATGCATAGGATAATATATTTTGACAGCATGAATGTATTGTTACAAATTTTGAAATGTTATGTATGTATTTACAGCAATCAATGTTTCAAATAGCTGACACTGAAAATAATCTAAATTATACCACATTGTATTTTAAATAGGAACTTTCCGGAACTTCTGCAGCAGGACCCTCGAAAAATACTGGTATTTGAACTATCGACAACTGTACAGGAAAACTGACGGAAAACTGATGTTTCTGACAGCTATAGTTCCCGATAAATAAATTATAACATTCAATTCTGAACAACTATTAGTAATAAAAGTGCCGGACAATTCCCTAATATGATTTTCTTTTAAAAAAACGGAAAACTCGGATAATTGCCAAAAATATTTAAGGGAATTTTACCCGTAAGTGAAACATACTCTTCTATATTCTTTGGGCTTTAAATGCCATTCAGTTTTGATTTAAATACATTTTAATTACGCTGTTCATTACGCAACAATGACTTGCTTATGTTAGAATAACTATTAAAAAACATGAAAGTAAAATAAGTTGATGGTAGTTTTATATATTGCCATCGTGAATGCACGCCTACATTATTACAATGTTCCTAGTTTTTAGTTTTATTTAACCCAATGGTCGCTTGCGAGCATTGAATTTGAATCAGGCCGTGCAGCCGAATTATAATTCTTATAAATAGAGGTGAAATTTGATATTCTTGACTTGTTAATACCAAATACTTTATCAGCAGCTTTTCTTATTTTCTTCAGTTGAAAAGCGATCAATAATAATTAATGCAGATTTATATTCCACGAAGTGTTCGAAAATCCCACACGACAAATATGAATATTTCAACGCAAAACACGTACAAATTAATAAAAAACCTTATATTATATTAATTGTGAGATAACTGATACATTAATTGCTCTAAATTAAATAAATAATAATTAATAAATTCATGCTTTACAAAATACATGCTACTATATGTATATTGGTTTAGACAAGTACAAATTAGATTTTTTTGGATTTTTTACGAAAAAGAAGAAATGCATATTAATTAGTGATATAATTTTAATTATTTTAAATTGTCAAGCATGCATTAGGGAAATAAGCCCAGCAGTCTGATTCCAGTATTTAATAAAACAATTTTAAGAACGATTTTATTAAATACTGGAATCAGACTGCTCGTCTTATTTCCCTACTACATCCAGTATTATGGAGCAATTCATCGCTAATTTAAGCATGCATTACATCATTTGTTGTTTTTAAGGTTATCTGTATCATATTGATGTTTACGGGTTCTAATGTTCACTGTAGACATGAAATTGGTTTATATTTTGCATATATGTATTACGTTTATGTCTGTTTATACTGTATTTTTCTGTAAAATGTGACTATGTCGACGTCTCTACGAGATCTTCATGACAATAAAGAAATTATTATTAAATTATTATCTGATGAAAGATGTTTTAAACATTAATTGCTATAAAGGAAGACAATACAAAATATTTTTAAAATGGTAATTATACATTTATACAAAATTACTCTACGTGTCTCTTAATCTAAGCTCATATAATATAATACAGATGACTGTAGACATACGCAATCCTTAACACAATAAATTATTGGAATATGCAATTATTGCAAGAAAAATGCGTAATCTGCAACTATATTTTACTCCAGTTCTCTCAACCGCCACCAGTGTCCACAAAAAAAAATCCGAATCATTTACAGATGGTGAAATCAATTGCGTTGAGGTTATGGACCAACAAGAGCCACGCGACAAGCAAAAATAATTACTGAGATTTCAGGCGCAAGTATCCTTAATGAAGCACACAATCAAGAATATTGAGGAAAAATATAGTATCCTTCTCGACAATAATCACTTTCTGAGAGAAATTACTTGGAAAAATCCCGTCACATGGGAAATACGAACAGCGCCACCTTTGTTCCAAAGGTTAAAGCTACTGAAAGTCGTAATGCGGAGATAACTAGGCGACAAAGCTAGGCGTAATACCTACACAATGAAGCGACCTGCAGCAACCACGTGCTACGAAGGTTCAACACCTCAATAATCCACTGCCAGTATAAATCTAAAAAATTAGGATTCGAAAGTTCAAAGGCGCAGACAAGCACCGCATACTATTCCTCGATCCGCGAAAGAGGAATCGACATTGAAGGTTGCGCCTACGATGGGTTACCTAGGTTACCACCGTGTATTGGATCGGGGTGTTCGAGTAAAGGTTCTCCACGTCCAAAGAACAGTGAATCAGACCAGAAGGGTTAATCTGTGAGAGTTTGTCAGTCAGGTCTTTGCTGTTTTTAACTGTGAATTGTAGTGGAAAAACGGCAGTCGTCAATGCAGTGAGGATAATCTTGGAAAGACCACTTGTGGGGGTGTTATAGAAGGTGGTCATAGGTCTCATGGATTTTTGTTCTTTGTGTAGGTTGATTAAACCGTACATTTTGGGAAAATGAAGGTTCATGTCGATTGGGGGTTGTTTTTAGACATTGATGCTCTTCAAAAACTCTTCCTTGTACTGGATAAGGCTGTTTGTAGAGGAGGTTAGAGTCTTTAATGGATTCATTGTTAATAGTTTGAAGCCGTTTTCAAATATAAATGGATCCATCTTCAGAATGTATTCGCAATCTTTTATTACGACCATACCTGCATCTTTGTCCACCTTAATGGTCCTCGTGTTGTTTGCCGTCAGCATCCCTTTAATGGATTTTATGGTCTTTTCCTCCTTCGATGTCAAACGTCTAAGAGTTCCTTGTTGTTTTCTTTGTTCTCTTCTACGGAATTCGCAGCAGTCCTTCCTGATTTCTTGTTCCTCCAAGTGGCCTTTGATGGCAACTTACAATTCGATTGCCGAAAAATGGAGTCCGTTTGGTACATGCAGGTGCATATTTATGTCCTCTTTGTAGAAGTTCCGACATGGTTAAATTGTGTGTCAGTAAACTTCATGATGTTCTGTGCAAAGTCGAGCCCTGGCGTCCCATTCACCGTTCGACATGCAAGTTCTTGTCGTCTTCTATCGTTCTCCTCTCGATGTTTAAATCTTCTGAGGGAGGTCAATTTATTTAACTTTACGAGCCTCTCCCTACAAGTCCCAAAGTATGTAGATTCGTCCACATTCTTAATGATTTCTACCATCATGTTGTGGTAACAACAATTGCACAGTCCCTGGTAAGCGCTGAACTTCTCAAAATATACTCGTGTATAAAGTCGAAGGTGGCATACTGTTTGTGCAATTCATTTTTCAACAATGCCCTGAGTAGTTTATGGCGTTGTGCATGCGTGAGGCGCCCTCTAGTTCTCATTCTGATGAATGGGAGTGTAAAACACACCTGTTTTTCTGCGTTTTACTTCGGTATACAATAGAGGTTCGTTCATCACACGCAACTTGTCGTGAGCTGAAACGGACGTACTATAGTGAAGGTGTGTGTTCCACAGCGTGTTTACATAGTGAAACTCATACTTGCCCAGTGAAAATTACATCATATTAACAACAACTAAAGGATCTATCCATCTATATAATTTTATCTATTATACAAGCATTTATAAGCAGAAAATCAACAGAAAATTGAAACCCACGCGGAGGCTAAGCGTAAGTAAAGACTTTTTTCTAACTTGGTCGAGCGATTTCGAGAATAAAACCTGCTTCAGACGAGTATTGGTGTGCGAGGACATTCGATACCAAGCACTACTATCTAGTATAAACATATTATAAAATTTCCATTGATACCCTACATTTTCCGCGGCCCTCTCTGTGTATACGTTAGTCACAGTGATAGGCCCCGTTGTGTGAAGAACTAGTATCCATTGTTGAGTCCTTTCCCTTTTTTTGTACTCATTTATACCCTTTATAATAAAAAAAGTAACTGAAAAAAAAAGAGATAATAAATAATAAAAAAAATAATAAAAAAGAAATTAAATTATAAAAAAATATATAAAAAAATAAAATGACAAAAAAGAAACCAAATACTAGAAGCTATACGGCAGCCAATTCTAGCGATAGTGAACAAGAAGCTTCCCAATTGCAACAATTGACGGCCTCCATAAGAGAGCTCCAAAAAGCTATATCCTTTATGACAGATAAAATGGAAGAACTGGCAAAAGAAAATAGAGAATTTATAAAGATGTTTAAGGAGGAGAAGAGAGAGAAGGAAGTTATGAAGAAACGAATAGAAGCTTTGGAAGAGACCGTGGACAAAAATGAAAAAGAAAAAAATAAAAACAACATTATTATTACTGGAGTGGAGAAGCAAGATACCGATGGAGAAACGATTGCCGAAACGGTGATAAAAATATTCAATGGATTGGGCATAAAGCTGGAAAAGTCTGCCATAGTAACCTGCACCAGAAAATAAAGTATGAACGAGTGTCCACCTATCATAGTGGAGCTAACCAATAAAGAACACAAACAAACAATTTTAGAAGCAAGAAAAACTATCGGTTCTATTAAGATAAGAGAGTGTAATTTGAAAGGCAAAAACAACGAAATCTTTCTAAATGAGCAATTAACAACACAAACTGCGACTCTGTTTTACAAGGCGCGACTGACGAAAAGGAAAAACAATACAGATACGCCTGGACTGAAAATGGGAATATATACGTAAGGAAAGAAAAGACTACTCGCAAAATAAGAATAAAGAATGTAGAAGATTTGGAACTAATACAATAAACTTGACTATAAGAACTAATACAACCCCATATAATTATCGTTAAAACAATTATGAATACAAGGAACTATAGCATATTTCTACACAACATTCGCAGTATTAAAAACAAATTTTCGGAAATAGAAATAATAGCAAAAATGTACAACCCAGACATACTAGCGCTGACTGAAACATGGTTATCGACTCATGAAGAAAACCTCTATAATCTTGATAACTACATTGCTGAATTTCATTCAAGAAACACGCGGGGAGGAGGTCTGGTAATATATATAAAAAACAATCTTAACTTCAAAACACTAACAAAAAAACAATATACGGAATAGAAATTATAAAAATAAAGCTTGAAGGACGTAAGACAGCAATAACACTCCTATACAAACCACCAGATGTTCCATACTCAGTTACAAAGGAAATATTAAAAAATGATGTACTCAACAGGAAAAAAACCCACATTGTTATTGGAGATTTTAACATAAATATACTAGAAACTAACGAAACAACCAACCATTATAAGAAACTTATATCAGAAAATAGCTACCACATAATAAATAAAAAATCAAAGAAACATTACACTCGAAAAAATCCAAACGGAA
Source organism: Melinopterus prodromus (assembly GCA_964023965.1). Lineage (NCBI taxonomy): Eukaryota > Metazoa > Arthropoda > Insecta > Coleoptera > Scarabaeidae > Melinopterus > Melinopterus prodromus. Next base: position 35,863,864 of record OZ030394.1, on the reverse strand, counting down.
ATCACTCCATAATTGACCACGTGCAAACAAATATCATGGATCAAGTAGAGAAGATAATACCGACTGATATATCGGACCATAGCATGATAATGACAACAGTTAAGGCAGAAACGATGCAGTAAACACAATACAAATACTACGAACATAGACATATAGATAAAAACAAGGTAAACAAAGACATCGACAAGATTGAGACAAAAAATATCAAAACCTTTGAAGCTCTCTCCAAAATACTACAGAACATAATAGAAACAAACAAAACAACAACAAAAATAAAAAGAGCAGAGAAAAGCAACTGGATCACACGGGAAATAGTAGAACAAATAAAGGAAAGGAATGCACTATATAAGCGATACAAAAAAAAACCCGAAAACCAAATAATTGCACACAACTATCATACAAAAAAAACGAGAGACGGCGAAATTAGTAAAGCACTTTAAAGTGATCTACTACAAAAATATATTCTACAAATACCGAAACAACAAAGTAAAAACATGGCAAACTATAAATGCATGCATTAATAAGAAGGTAAAACCAGAGACAGAAATTGATGAGCTAGTTACAACCGAAGGATTAAAAATAGACAATACCGAGAACATCGCGACAGAAATCAACAAATACTTTTCAAGCATAGGCAAAGTATTGGCCCAAGAACAAATTGCTACGCATCAACAGAAACCGCAACAAATAACACTAACATATAAAAACTACAAAGAAGTACAATTACCACAAACAAATGAAAAGGAAATTAATGAAATTATCAATGAACTAAAGGAAAATAAAGCACCTGGTTTTGACAATATAACTCCCAACATAATCAAGGAGACAAGAACAAACTTATTCCAATCATTGCCAAACTCACCAACGAACTCCTTGATATCGGAACGTTTCCAGATTATTTAAAAAAAAACTGTAATAACACCAGTCTACAAGAGCGGAGATAAACGCAAACCCGAAAACTACAGACCGATAGCACTGACGTCATACCTAGGCAAAATAATTGAAAAGGTACTACATAGAAGACTAGAAGAACATCTTAGAGACAATAAAATCATTAATAAACGACAATACGCGTTTCAAAAGCTCTCTGGAACAGCATCGGCGGCAATGGACCTAAGTAGTAGACGATGTGAAGCAGAGATTGGACCGCAAGGAGTTTACATCGTGTATTTTTATAGATTTTAAGAAAGCCTTTGATACAATTTCACAAGATAAGCTGATAAAGAAGCTAGAACTGCTAGGCATAGGAGGAAAGTTCCTAAAACTAATAGACTCGTATGTGAGACACCGCCCGCTGTACACCAAAATTAAGCAAAAGTTGAGTCAAATTGTGTACGCAGAATACGGAATTCCGCAGGGAGGAATTATACCACTACTACTATATATCCTCTATACAAACGACTTCTTCAATCTTCATCTCCATGGAATAACCTACATGTACGCTGACGACACTTGTATACTATATTCAACAAAACAAAAATAACAAATGCAACAAGAAATTGACAAAGACTTGGAAATAATTGAGGAATGGTTCAATAACAATCTCTTGACAGTCAATAAAAACAAAACAGAATACATGGCATTTGGAAATAAAAGACAAGACTTTGAACTTAATATATACTTCAACAACAACAAACTAGCTAAGACCAACAAAGTAAAATATCTTGGACTTATCATACAAGACAACCTGAAATGGAATACACATGTACATAACCTTATCAACACCAATGCGCGAACAATAGCTGCAATCCACAAAATAAAAAACATACTACCAGAAACCATAAAAAAGTCGATTTACAGCAGCCTATTCATATCGAACATGAACTACATGATGCATATTTGGAGCACCACAAAACAGGCGAATATAAACAAACTCCAACGTCAACAGAATAAGGCATTAAAAACTCTATACTGTCTACATCCACGAACACCGACATCTGACATATACACCAGAACAAATGAACTGTCATTGCCGCAATTGATAATTCAAAACAAACTGCTGTTCATATATAAAATAAACCATAACCTGGTCAAAACCAGAATGAAACTAAAGAAGGTACACGAAATACACAAATACATGACACGGAGTGTAAACCACATCCGACCCGAAAGCAGCAGAACCACTATATACGCTCGCACCATACCACCAGACGTGATACGAACCTACAACAAATTACCAGAACATGTCCAGAGCCTACAACACAAAACATTCAAAATGAAAATAAGAGCTATGCTAAAGACAAACAAAATAAAATAGTGATTCCGCGACAGCTCACTGACTGACAAACAATCTAACCCACGGAACCCTCGATACCATTAGTCCGAGATGAGTGACTCCACTACAATCCCGAGACGAAGATGGAGGGAGAAGCAATGCTGCACACGTGAAGAGGGTGTTTGTGTGTACTGTATATGTATATATTGTATGTATATTGTGCGCATGTTTTGTCTCTCATGTGTACTAGTAATATTTGAACAATGAATAAAATTATTATTATTAAAAAAAAAAATCTGATGTGGCCAGGCACATGACTTTATCATACAAAATATAAAATTAATAGTTTAGCTGCATGAGAATCTATTTGATTGAGATAAATCGTATCTGCATTAAAATTAAACTAGTTAGCCAGGATTTGACAGATATTTTAATAGTCAATAGTATCAATAGCAGGTACTGTCAAAGCATCAGCATTTGACACTACCTACTGTCATCAGATTAGTTGTGAGCGAGTCGCGCTATGTAGTTTTCGGCAGGAGTGACATCAACGTTTTTGTGTTGCTTTTTGAAAAATACGTATTTAAAAAAAAATCTAAAATGGTTATATTTCTGTATAGGAAATGTTTTGATACCGCTTCTACGAAACGTCAAGTGTAAAAAGATTATTCAAATTCTGACAGATTTATATTCGTTCATGACACTGTAGATGTCACATCCGTACCAACATACTGAAATATAACTACACTCATCGCTATACTTTATTTACAATTTTCTCAATATATCATTTTTACAATTAGATATAACAACGGGTTGATATTTCTTATCAACAAACAATCAAATTGGTGTTATTATTTTATTTGAATTTTGTATTTTGTACATTGCCGCACTAGAGCGGCAACGTTCCATAGCGGTTCTCCAACCTCTGATGAAATCAGCTGTTTTAGAGTGTGACAACCATAGACATTTCTGTGGTGGCAGCAGACGGCAATATACTATTACACTTTCCTGTCAGAGTGACAGTTTACATTTTTCTGTCAATGTGACACTGTCCGTGTCAGTTTGAAGTAATAAATTTGCCTCTTTTGCAGTGGCGCCATCTAACGGACTTTTTCAAATCACGGCTGTCGCGCCTGCTAGTTTCGTAAAACTTGTGTCGTAAAAAGTTTCGTATCTTGATATTTCTAATCGCTGGTGACAGCACAAAAAAAAATCTGATGTGGCCAGGCACATGACTTTATCATACTATATATAAAATTAATAGTTTAGCTGCATGAGAATCTATTTGACTGAGATAAATCGTGTCTGCATTAAAATTAAACTAGTTAGCCAGGATTTGACAGATATTTTGATAGCCAATAGTATCAATCGAAGGTATTGTCAAAGCATCAGCATTTGACACTACCTACTGTCATCAGAATAATAGTTGTTTATCTCACAAGTGCCGAAAGTACGGAATAGCACAACGAGCGGTGATGCGGCGCGTCACCGATGGCGGAGCGTCGTCGTCGCATGTGAGCGAGTCGCGCTATGTTGTTTTCGGCAGGAGTGACATCAACGTTTTTTTGTGTTGCTTTTTGAGAAATACGTACTTTTAAATGTCAAGTTTAAAAAGCTAATTCAAATTCTGACAGATATATATATTCGTTCATGACACTGTAGATGACGTTCCATAGCGGTTCTCCGAGTGTGACAGCGTGGTGACAGCCATAGACATTTCTGTGGTGATAGCACAAAAAAAATATTTGTCAAAATCCTGGCTACTATGTAGTTTCCTATCAATGCAGATGCGACCGATCTCGATCAAATAGAATTTGCTCTTGCAGCTAAACTATTAATTTTACCAAAAAATGTCATAGACATAAATTATTCAAAATTTCCTCTGCTTTAATTTATTATTTAACTATTTTGACGAAATTACAGAAATGGCGGCTCATCTGCAAAATCCTTGAAAAAGGCTTAGAATAAACTACCAGTTCCTTTGGACCCTTTTGAACCAAAAGCTTTTCAGCTCTAAGTTTGGTCATAAAACTTCTAAATATGAACTTTCGTCCCGATACCTTTAGTAGTTTCTCCGGAATCGTCGTCACAAAAATCGAGTACACACATACGCACACACACACACACACACATACACACACACACACACACACAGACATTTTTTTGTACCTTGGTCAAAATGTTCAGGGGACCCAAAAAGACCTATTTCCGCTAAAATCTCAATTTTTTTTTTCGGCATGATTACAATACTTTATAATACTGCGTATGATAAAGTAAAAATATTTGTCAAATCCAGGCTACTATGTAATTTCATATCAATGCAGATGCGATCGATCTCGATCAAATAGAATTTGCTCTTGAAGCTAAACTATTAATTTTACCAAAAAAAGTCATGGGCATAAATTATTCAAAATGTCCTCTACTTTAATTTATTATTTAACTTTTTTGTCGAAATTACAGAAATGGCGGCTCATTTGCAAAATCATTGAAAAAGGCTTAGAATAAACTACCAGTTCCTTTCGACCCTTTCGAACCAAAAGCTTTTCACCTCTAAGTTTGGTCATAAGACTTCTAAATATAAACTCTCGTGCCGATACCTTTAGTAGTTTCTCCGGAATCGTCGTCACAAAAATCGTTTACACACGCACACACACACACACACACACACACACACACACACACACACACACACACACACACACACACACACACACACACACACACACACACACACACACACACACACACACACACACACACACACACACACACACACACACACACACACACACACACACACACACACACACACACACACACACACACACACACACACACACACACACACACACACACACACACACACACACACACACACACACACACACACACACACACACACACACACACACACACACACACACACACACACACACACACACACACACACACACACACACACACACACACACACACACACACACACACACACACACACACACACACACACACACACACACACACACACACACACACACACACACACACACACACACACACACACACACACACACACACACACACACACACACACACACACACACACACACACACACACACACACACACACACACACACACACACACACACACACACACACACACACACACACACACACACACACACACACACACACACACACACACACACACACACACACACACACACACACACACACACACACACACACACACACACACACACACACACACACACACACACACACACACACACACACACACACACACACACACACACACACACACACACACACACACACACACACACACACACACACACACACACACACACACACACACACACACACACACACACACACACACACACACACACACACACACACACACACACACACACACACACACACACACACACACACACACACACACACACACACACACACACACACACACAGACATTTTTTTGTACCTTGGTCAAAAATGTTCAGGACCTATTTCCGCTAAAATCTCAATTTTTTTTTCGGCATGATTACAATACTTTACATACTGCGTATGATAAAGTAAAAAAAACTTTAGATGTCTAAAATAAAGTTCGAACGCACTCGGAATAGTATAGAACTATTAACCACATGCATAAGAGACCATCTTACACCCGCATTCATCATAATCAGGACTAGAGAGCGCCTCAGGGAAGCCCGACAATATAGACTACACAGGACATTGTTGAAAAATAAATGGCACAAACAGTATGCCACCTTGGACTTAGTATCGTTTCAGAACTAGAACGCTTACCAGGAACTGTGCAATTGTTGTCACCACACCATGGTAGTAGCAATCATTAAGAATGTGGAAGGATTCTCATACTTTGGAACATGTACGGAGAGGCTCGTTAAGTTAAATAAATTGACCTCCCTCAGAAGACTTAAACAGCAAGAGGAGAACAATAGAAGACGACAAAAACAGTGGATGGGACGCCAGGGTTCGACTTTGCACAGAACATCACGAATTTGACTGACACAATTTAACCATGACGAGTGGGAACTTTTACGAAGAGGAAGTAAATATGCACCTGCATCCACCAAACGGACTCACCATTTTTCGGCAATTAGAAGCTGCGATCAAAGGCCACTTGGAGGAACAAGAAATCAGGAAGGACTGCTGCGAATTCCGTAGAAGAGAAGAGATAAAACAACAAGGAACTCTCAGACGTTTGACATCGAAGGAGGAAAAGCCCATAATATCCATTAAACGGAAGCTGACGGCAAACAACACGAGGATCATTAAGGCGGACAAAAATGCAGGTATGGTTAGAAAAAAAGGTAGCGAATACATACTGAAGATAGAAACATTTATATTTGAAAATGGCTTTAAACTATTAACAAAGAACCCATTAAAGACTCCCACCTCCTCTACAAAGCGCCTTATCAAGTGCAAGGAAGAGTTTTTGAAGAACATCAATATCTGGAAACAACCCCCAACCGACATGAACCTTCACCTTACCAAATTGTGCGGTTTAATCAAGATACACAAAGAACAAAACTCCATGAGACCTATAGTCACCATCTATAACACCCCCACAAATGGACTTTCCAAGATTATCCTCCCTGCATTGTCGACTGACGTTTTTCCAATACAATTTATCGTTAAAAACAATAAAATATAGTTTGTTTATTTTATGATAAGTTGGCAACTATAGACCACCACCGGCATGAAGGGAGTTAGTGGAATATGCTGCGTCATGTAGTTGGCATGGAGGTTTACTGAGTTTAAAGTGTAGTATGATTATGTGTTTCTTTAGTTATAATAAAACTGTTCTTTACCAGTGTGCGTTTCAATTAGTGGCTAAATGATACATGGTGTCAGGTTGAAAAGTGAGTCGTTATTTAAGCAACCGGAAGCGCTGGTACTTGATAGAAATGTGTCATAGAATTGGAGGCGTTTTGCGCAACGATTTGATTTGTTTTTGACTGCAACGGATCTGGACAAGAAACCGGTAGAGAAAAAAATAGCAGTGTTCCTTAGTCTTATTGGAGGGCATGGTTTGGAATTATATGAGCTGAGGTGACCGGTTCAGTTGCTAGTTACAGAAATCGTATTGGAACTTACTATTTCGCTATTTGGAATCGTTTGACTCGTATTTCCTAAGCTTCACTTGTACACTTCGGCTTGGCAGCTATACTGTTCGAAAACTTGTATTTAGCACTTCACTTTGATGTTAGTTTCAACTCGTATACTTTCGTTTTTCCACTCTTTAACTACACGAATGTCGGAGCACAGCAGAACGTAGCCGTTCGCACACACTAGACTCATCACCGTAATTCTTTTTGGCTACCGGAGGAAGAGTCGAATACGCTAAAGTCAATAAACCTCAAGTTTGAAGAGTACTGCTCTCCACAAAAAACAAAAGAACATTATCGCTATAAAAGTTTAATAGTGTAGGACAAAAGGAGGGACAGACTTTTGATAGCTTTTTAACGGAATTGCGACAAGCAGTAAAACGACTGATTATGAAAGACAAGACGAAACGATCCGCAGCAGAATTGTAATAGGCATTTGGGACAAAGGTACGCAAGAGCGGTGGCTGCGAGAGTCTAACCTCACCGTAAAAAATGCGGTAGATTTCTGTAGAGCTGTTGAGCCGAGGAAGACGCAATTCAAAGTACTGTAGAGTGATGCGTTGGTGAACGCAGTGAAGGGCACTACAAGGAGAAAGATAGAAAATAGAGATCGTGGAAGTGTTGACAACAACAAGCAGTGTGGGTCTTGTAGCTACAAGCATGAGAGACGAAAATGTCCTGCGTACGGAAAATCATGCAAGATATGCAACGGAAAACACCATTTTGCATTCGTATACAAGAAGAAAGACAACATTAAGAAAAAAGGAGTTCATGACCTGAAAGCTGGAGCAGAAGAAGAAATCGAGAGTGGCGAAGATAGTGAATTTACTGTTAGTGCAATAGAAAAAGCGATAGGAAGATCAGGAAAAAGATCAGAACATTTGAAAAAAGGCAATTAATGTTGACGGTAGACTTGTAGAATTTAAAATTCACACTGGTGCTGAAGTGAGTGTGATGCCACTCAATATTTTTAGAATGCTAAAGACTCAGAAGTCATTATTAAAACCATTAGTATGTATGATTTTTCGGATTTTAAAATTTGACCAATGAGTAAGATTGAATTAGTATGGAATGTTTTTACGAGACTGGGTTAATTCCCAGTAGAGCATATAATTACGATAAAAAAAATGCAATTCCTTGTGTTCAGGCCTGTAGGAAAATTCCTCAAGCATGATCGAGTCAAACAAAAACTTCTTAAACTAGAGAAGCAGGGTATTATTAGAAAAATTGGTAAACCTACTGAATGGTTAAATCCGTTAGTCATTGTAGAAACAAAAAACTGTTGTATCAAGCCATTGAATGTGAACTATATTTAATACCTACGGCGGAAGAAATTGCTAGTAAATTGTGTAATAAAATATTTTTCCGTCGATCGTTTATTTATGAGTCAGTTTAGTGAATAGGAAATAGTTTATTAAAGTACTCCATTAAAACATACCGCCCTCTAAAACTGTCAGTGTCAAGTTACATAAATTGTCATATAACCTAAAAAGACATCGGCGAAGAAAAATCTATGTAGACGACGCTATAAGAATACGATCGACGGAAAAATTTTGTAACCAACTCGAATATTAAACGGCGATTAATGATCTCGACAATTAACGCGCTCGTTTCGCTCGCGCGTTAAACAGTATCGTTCATTAATCGGTCTTTTTAATATACTTGTTGGTTAAATAACTATTTCCATCGATCATTTATTTATGAGTCAGTTTAGAGCTGTTTTACACTACCGAGAATTATAACGAAAATAATAGCGAAAATAATAGCCAAAAGTTTTGTCGATGAAAATCGGACGTGTAAAACCACTATTTTATAACGAAAATAATAGCGAAACTTTTTGTGAGAAAATTACCACACTTGCTCTATTCACCGCGAGATTGTGCGCGATAATTTGCGCATTTCGTACAATTTACGATTATATTGATCTGCCCGCGCAGTTAACCTCAAAACGCTCAAAAGAGTGATAGCTGGGCGGCGGGGGCGGCGTGGGCGGCGTAAGCCGGGCGGCGGGGCTGCGGTGGCGGCATAAGCAGGGCGGTGGCGGCGTAAGTCGGGCGGCGGTGGAGGCGTAAGCCGGTTGGCGGAAGCCTGGCGGCGGTGGCGGCGTAAGTCGGGCGGCGGTGGCGGCGTAAGCCGGGCGGCGGGGGCGGCGTAAGCCTGGCGGCGGGGGCGGCGTAAGCAGGGCGGTGGCGGCGTAAGTCGGGCGGCGGGGCGGCGTAAGCCTGGCGGCGGGGGCGGCGTAAGCCTGGCGGCGGGGGCGGCGGTGTAAGCTGGGCGGTGGCGGCGTAAGTCGAGCGGCGGTGGCGGCGTCGGCCGGGCGGCGTAAGCCTGGCTGTGGGGGCGGCGGTGGCGACGTAAGCCGGGCGGCGGGGGCGGCGTAAGCAGGGCGGTGGCGCCGTAAGTCGGGCGGCGGTGGCGGCGTAAGCCGGGCGGCGGGGGCGGCGTAATATGGGCGGCGGGAGCGGGTGGGGCGGCACGCTGGTATGATGGCGTGGACCCGTGCCGAAGTGGTGGTTTTAGTTGAAGAATACAGAAAGTGGCCTAATCTATACAATTCGAAGTCCGTAAACAATAAAAATCGCCACCTCAGAAAAACGGCATTGGATGCGATTATGATTATGGAAACACTTATGAAAAATGCAAATACATTACCTTATTATCGTCTATCATGCTTTTCTTCCCTTTCCTTATTAGAAATACAACCAACGATTGTATAGGTAATGTTTATTTTATCCAAGTTTTATTCACAACCGCGTATATCTGAATATCTACTATAGTACGCACGCGCATGACTACATTAATAGCGCAATCAATTGCCGTGTGTCAAACAACTTTTAACTATCGTTCGAAATTAATTTGCCAATATTTCTCACCAAAATCATAGCGATAATTTTGGCTATTATTTTCGTTATAATTCTCGGTCGTGTAAAACAGCTCTTAGTGAATAGGAAATCGTTTATTAAACAACTCTATTAATGCACGATTTCTATTAATGCGACATTTTACATCTTAGATACCGCGGCAAAAACTTCTTCTTAACGCCCGCGCGGGCGTTAAGGGTTGCCATGGTTATATGTCAAATATATCAAATATTTGTCATTCAAATTGTAAATGTTAAATCATCAAGGTCAATTATTGGCGATTAAGGTTATAAGTTTGACAATTAATTGTCTGTACTGTCATTCGGCAATGTCAATTATTGGCGATTAAGGTTATGAGTTTGACAAATAATTGTCTGTATTGTCACTCAACTCCGAATTGTTTGTATTGTTATTCAACTCCGTAGATACGCATATTACTTGACAACATCAAAATATTTATTAATATTATTCAAACGAAGGAACAAAACCATTGTAGGACATAAAATTTTGTATGCACCTCGGTCATTACTTGATGTTTATACCCTCGGGCGATTTAACGGTCACCCTCGGGGCATAAACATCCGTGTAATGCCCTTGGTATACAAATAACTATTTATACTGTACTTGACTTAAAAGATGGGTACTTTCAAATTAAAATTGATGATAATCCAGCAGATTATTGTAGTTTTTGGACGCCGTTTGGAAGGTATCAGTTCTGTATATTGACTTTTGGTTTTCATCGGTTCCTATTGATCAAAAGAAAATATATAAGATATTTGGAGAAATTGACAGTATTAGTATTTATTTTGACGATATTTGTATCATAGGAGCGACTGAACAGGAACATGACAGGAATTTTAGTTTAGTTTTGCAAAGAGCACAGAACAATAATATTAAATTTAATAAAAATAAAATACAGTTCAAGTCAAAGCAGGTTAAGTTTTTGAGACAGATTTTTTCGGAGAATGGCATAGAACCGAGTAATTCTTATGTGGAGGCTATTAATGAAATGCCAACTCCGGGGAACAACAATTACTTACTGAGATTATTAGGCATGGTAAAATACCTAGGTAAATTCATACCTAATCTTTTACAGATTTCGTCGCCCTTAAGGCATTTGTCAAGGGCTGATGTGGATTGGAATTGGTCGCAAGAACCAAACAAGGTTTAAATCAAATAAAACATTTATTGACGCATGCAGCAGTATTACCGTATTCTGACCCATCAAAAAACATTAAAATTGAAACAGACGCATCAAAGGATGGCTTGTCTCCTTCAGGAAGGGCACCCTATAGCTTTCGCATCACGTAGGTTGATAAAGGCTGACGTCAATTACGCGCAAATTGAAAAAGAAATGCTGGCGATTGTTTTTTTGTTGTCAAAGATTTCATTACTTTATTTATGGCATGCCAGATATCACGTTATGGACTGATCATAAACCATTAGAGAGTATCTGCAAAAAGAAGTTACAGGCTATTACACCCAGATTGCAGCGTATGCTGCTAAGTTTGTTAAGCGAGCTGATACTTGTTCGCGAGCCTTCTTAACTGAATCTGAATATCAAACTGATGCGGAAATTGAGCACGCTATACATGCATTGACAAATTACTTACCATGTCCGATTCATGAAGAGAAGAATTTAATATTGCCATCCAAAATTATCGTGAACTACAAATTGTCATGAACTATGTCACACGTCATTGGCCCAATAAGATAAATTGAACAGAATATATAAGCCATTATTTCAAGCTTTAAAATGACAGCCGTTAGCGATGGATTATTATTTTTCAGAAATCGCTTGGTGGTCCCTGAATTATTGAGAAAACAAATGATTACGCTACACGAAGGACATATAGGCATTGAAAAAGTATAATCTAGAGCTCGTCAAATCTTTTATTGGCCTCACTTCAGGATATTGAGCAAGTCATAAAAAATGTAAAATTTGTGAACGTTTCACACGAAAATACTCGTCCTTGGCAAATAATAGGTACAGACATTTTTTTATGGTGGAAGACCTTAGCTGGTAATTATGGACGCGTATACGAACTGGTTGGAATTGGTCACACTGAATTGGTCTGCTGCTGAAGTAATCTTAAAACTTAAGACAATATTTTTTAAGTACGGCATACCGTATATTGTGAACTGTGACAACATGCAGTTTGATGGGTTTCTCTTTACGGAATTCGCTAGAGTCTGGTTTCAATATAGTGACAAGAAGCCCTAATTTTTCGCAATCCAATGGAATTTCGAATAATTTATTTAAATATGCATAAGCGAAGGGGAAAGATGTATTTGAAGCCTTGTTACAGTATAATAATAATTGTTTATTGCCCAACAGGAAACCCACTTACAAGGCTACATTAATAAAATATGATGAATAACAAACAATAAATTAAAACAAATTAGATATATTAGTATTAGAACGACATAATAATATAAGATATGAACAGGAATAATACAATATACAACCTGCTGACATATTAAAGATGTTTGAGAACTCAGCCTTAGCATTGACGCACATCCGGTATATTGGAGACCTACGCATAATGTCTGTTCTTGCGCGCGGGAGATAGAACGTCATATTAGAAAAAGAACAGAGCCGCGGCATAAAAAAATTACATAATATGATAACAAATACGCACAGTCCATTATTAAATAATCTACACAATAATTTGGTACTTTGCACCTCACGTCGACGTGTTAGCGCCAATAAGCCATGAAGATGCAGAAGAGATCCGTAGTCGGTGCCGCGCTCCGGATAGAAGTTATCCGCTCGAAACCAAAGGTATTTCAGAAACCTTCTTTGGACCTTCTTAACGACCAGTTGATGGCTAATATAATAAGAGTACCAAATTAAGGCAGCGTACTCCAATCGGGAAACAATCAGAGCAAAGTAGAGCACCCTGACGATGCCGACACTACGGAAAGGGCATGTTGTTCTTATGATGAAGTAATCTATTAGAAAAGGGGGTAAAGATCATCCGCATACGCCAAGACTGGACAAGTCACATATTTCAGAAGAACATCAATAAATATGTTAAATAATAAGGGACCCAAATTCGATCCCTGTGGGATGCCTGATGATAAAAATTCAAAAGAACTGTGTCCCCCGTAGAACACGTAGTTAATTCTGTTCCCCAAATATGACGACACCAACCTTACAAGGGCCGGCAAAAAACCAATTGCCGAAATCTTCACTAATAGCACGCCAAGATCCAACACATCAAATGCCCTCGAGAAGTCAGTATATATTACATCCACTTGACTACCACGATCCATACGTTTCAATCAAACGTATGGGCGTAACGCGTGTGTTATTGTTCTTAGCAACAAGCAAACTTGGTCATAGATACGTACCAAACAGAGGACAAGCGGACCAATCCACAGCAGACCAATCCACTTCGCACATCGCACATCCGGTCGTAGAGTTGCGTAAAGTTAGCACGCCGAAAATTGTACTCGTAGCAATGCCCCTGTCGAAAAGTCGCGATACTGGACCCCGCTAACAACTCCAACTGCATAGAGAGAGAGCCGGGTGGTACAGATCCTCTAGAACAAGCGGCATACATTCACGCTCCACATCAAAACCACACACAATATTTCTGAATATCAAATCTACAAATCGACCCTGTTCATTTTTAAGCAGTTTTTCTGCTGTAGGTTCAGGAATTCACAAAAGTCATCAATCGCAGCAACTGTTGGCCATGAGGTATTAGCAACATGAAAATGGGGGATATTAAAGTCACCGACTAACAAAACCCGTCCACCATTAATGAGCGCCGCAAGCGCATCAAAAAATTGCTCCAAGTCACCTGAAGGAACATCAGGTGGAAAATACACCACTATAAGATACACAATGAGAGAGGACACAGAAAAGCTACATGCTACAATGTCTATCAGGGGCACAAGAGCTTTGAGCATGCTAGTATCTAAAATGGTGCACGCAAACCATTGAGCACCACGATACCTCCACCACGCGCTCACCCCACAGATCCAATCACCGCGTATGACCGTGTAAGACTCTAGATAATGTTGTTCTGAAGCTGCATATAAAATTTCAAGTGAATTGGCGGAGATCAGTTGAAGTTATCATGCCGGCCAGTTTGAAAAACTCGGTTTTGAGAAATCACGGTTTAAAGTATTGCGTAACTTTGATGTAAAGAATTGTTATATTTTACTATAGTCGGCGATGCCTGAAACATATAATTATCTTTTCAAATTAATATTTTCCACCTCTTGTTTTTTTCTGTTTGCATTTGACCACAGACGGGCCTGTTTTGCAGCATCAGTCAGCGATGGCCCTGAAAACGTGATGCGCCTTGCGTCAGCCTTCGCCCAGAAATTATTGCAGTTTGATCCCATGCTCATACATAATACCTCCATAATGTTTATAAGGCTGGATAATGCACCATTGACAACACATGGGTATACTTGCTCCAATATCCACAATTACTTTGCCATTTGAAAGCGAAAATGAAAATAAAATCACCAGGTTGATAATTTTTGTGCAGCGGCATTTCAATGTTTTGAGCAGTGTCGCCCAGATCTATTTTCATCATTTTATCAATTGAATCATAATTACGACGAATGGCTAGTCCATCATAAATTCAAAGCTCATTTATAGGCTTCTGGGTTAACTGCCCTAACTGGTTTTAGTCATATGGCGGTGACGAGTGCCATTAGTTTTTGCACGTGATCTATCTTATTGCCTTTTCTTATACCAAAATTTGCTAGCTTTGCAGTATTCAGATTTTATGATAATATCAACAACATTTCTCCAGCTGATAAGCGCCATCAATCATACAGAGAAGAAAAGCTATGTTTTCTCCATGTTCCATTATCCGAGACAATTACGCCATTCTTTTTTTTAACGATTTTCAGTTGACTTGTAGCCCCTCTCTTCTTCTGCGGCTTTCTGCATACTTTATTGACAAACTGCTTCTGTTGCGACAGAAATGGTGCGAACACCTATATTGTAAAATGAGTGAAAAAACTGACGAATGTCCCTGAATGCGTAAACTTTTCAATTCCATCTACACCTATTCTTATGCGCATGCCAAGGATACTTCCGCTGTTCATTTCATATCCTTTTTGAACAAATGGGCAACTCGGAATGAAAGTTTGTTCAAAATTCTCACAAGGAACCACGATTTGAAATCCTAAGTCACGGTTGCCACACGGTTGCAACAAATTTCAAAGGATGATAATTAAACGTCATCCACTTCAACGTTGTAATAATCTTCAATCGACATTACTTTTTTGCAGGTCTGGACTGTGGATACGTTATCACGCAGAGCCGACTCTAGCTCCAAACGACTTAATGCTTGTCATAGTTCTATGTGAAAATCTGCTGCTTCCCTTCGACTCCTTTCGATCATGATATACTCCGGGAATACCACTAATTATTTCTGCTATTTTTATACCAACTAATCAAGAATAACAAACGTTACAACAGCCAGCTGTTGTAACATTGTGCGGTTAGCGTCAGTTCAACGAACGTACCGAGGATATTTCCGCAAAATCTTTGTATTTTGTAATGTATGAATATGTGTGGTAGGGCGCGTTTTTTTCCGCGCAGCTCCTAGGCCACAGTTGGCCGTTTGAGCTTTCCCCTTACTACTACTGTACAGTAATATCGACAACCAGAGATGTTCAACAGGTTGCCGGGGCCCACTGTTTTTCGTCTCTTCCGAAAGACGGCGAACGAATTTTCGGCCTCCTAGTCAGTAGGCCCACGCTCTACCACTAGAGCCATTCGCCCCGCTTGTTTTATAATATTTTATGTTATATTTCACACCTCGGATGTAATTCCTCCAAATAAGATAAGAGCGTATAGGTCTTTAGGCTGTAAACTCTCTCGCTACACTTTTTGCATGTACGCATCTTTTTTTGGCTAGACACTTGGCAGTATGTGCATCAAATAAGCATTTAATTTTTTTTTCAATGTGAAACGTGTTTTAACTTAGTTCAAAGATCTCAAGACTACAATTAGGCAAAAAATCGATTTTTCAGCATTACCCCTTAAGAATTGTGATCCAATGTCGTAATCTCTAAAAAATCAGTTAGTGCCGGCAAATCACTCCTCGCAACACCGACCGCTTCCATCTATCCGTTCTCTGCGAATCAACCTGCCTATCAATTTGATACCGCCATCTTGATGCCCAAGGTGCCCAAGATAGCAGATTATGCGACAATCACAAGTCACCACACGTAAAGTTGGTATGAAACACAATATCAGTATCAATTCTGGTATCACAAGTACAGTACAATTAAATACAGTAAATTTGTCAAGTTCACGATCAGTAACGGTCTCGTAACGGAAACGAAACGCGTACCGAATATTAGGTAACGAAACACGAATGACTACTGATACTCGCTTTGAAGTCTAGTAACGGTACCGAAACGTGTAGTGTGGGTACCAAGTATCAGTAACGAAACACGAATGATTACTGCTACTTAGTATCAAGTCAGGTAACGGTACCGAAATGCGTAGGTACCAAGTATCAAGTAACAAAACACGAATGATTGCTGATAGTCAGTATCAAATCTGGTAACGGTACCGACTGTGTAGGTAGCTACTAAGTATTCAGTAACGAACCACAAATGATTACACGTAGATATTGATACCAGGAGGCACCGAACAGCCTGATATTAGAAGGCAGCAACCAGTCGTACGTGTACGACTGGTTGCGGAGCAAATAAATTAGCTAGTAAATGCGGCGGGCTGCGCGGCGGTTTTGGAAATTTTTTAAACATAAGGTCCTATGTCCGTGCTCAGCAATTTGTATCGGATACAATAAGGAAATAATTTGTTTCAAATGTTAAGTAGGTGAAATGTTAATCGTATTAGTCTGCCATATTTTATGTAGGATTGCGAACTTGAAAAATATCAGTATCAGTTTAAGTGACGAATAGAAAGTAACGAATACAATGTAACGAATACTCGATTAGAAAGTACTGTGTACTATGATATGTGTTTCTGAAGTTATAATAAAACTGTTCTTTACCAGTGTGCGTTTTAATGGCTAAATGGTACAAACAACAAAAAATCCATGAGACCTATTGTCACCTTCTATAATACCCCCACAAATGGACTTACCAAGATTATCCTTCCTGCATTGTTGACTGACGTTTTTCCAATACAATTCAATAAAAACAGCAAAGACCTGACTGACAAACTCTCACAGATTAACCCTTCTGGTCTGATTCTCCGTTCTTTCGACGTGGAGAACCTTTACTCGAACACCCCGATCCAATACACGTTGGAGATAGTTAAGAATGGTCTTACCAGAGAAGAATGGTCTGAGAGCCAAGACATTTTTGATATCCTATTGTAGAAGTTATTTCTTCTGTACGTTCAACAAAAAAAAAAAACATATAAATTTGGATAGTGGGCTCCAGATGTGTTCACCAATCTTGGGTGCTCTAGCAAATATCTTCCTTGACGACATTTAAAGAAAGCACATCATGCCAAACAATAATCCTTTCTATCAGAAAATAGCTAGTTGGCATAGATACACGATGTTCTTTGTCTGTGGAGGAGTGAAGAGGCTGAACTTGATGAACGCCAACTACCTTAACAACTTGCTCCCTAGTCTAAAGTTCACCACCGAGATAAAACGACAAAACTCTATCGATTTCTTAGATGTATCCATATATAGACAGGACAACGAGTTTAGCTTTTCAATATACAGGAAACCTACCACTTGCGGAGTTCTGACTCCCTCCGAGTCAAATCACCACCCCTCTTACATAAGGAGCTTAAGTATATGGAATGGTTTCAAGCTAAAGACCATTAACTAAATTCTGCAAGCAGAAAAAGTAAAATTACACCCACTTTTCACCAAAATTTTGCCCACCACAGAAAATTCTTGGAGAAGCTTCACTTACTTCAATGATAGATATCAAAGGATGGACCCTATCTGGAAGAAATATGAAGCCAAAGCCTCGATTTACACCTTGTTGAGTGGGAATGATAAGTAGGAGGATGGGCTTCTTTACAGTGGTGTCTACAGGTTCAATTGTGTCTCATGCGACTCATTTTACACCGGAGAGACTGGCCGGATACCCGGATTGGAGAGCACAGGAAACTCAGACATCGGAGTGTTTTTGGCAGACACCTGCTTAATTCAGGACACAAGAGTGACTTGGATGATAGTGTAAGAACCATGCATCGTGAGAAGAAGGAACAGCGTTTTGCACTGTTAGGAGCGTACGATATTTGGAGAGAGCAAAACAATTGTGATCTGCTTAGTGAACAAGTTGCTTTAGAATGCAAACTCCTCTTCAAGGCTTTGCACTATTAAAATATGTAGAATAATATAAGTGTTTGAAACGTTTCGGCTTGATGTACCGTTTACATTTAGATCTTTCTAATTGCTGCTCTTTTGATTTGTTCTGTCTTGTTCGTCTTTGTCGCGAATTCTACGACCACCGGTCATAAACTCGACGACGGTTCGAGAACACCACACGATTAATTACTCGTTTTACTCTTATATGCGCGTTACAGTTGCTACTACGGACGCGGTACATGCACAGTCAACGGAGTTTCTGAAACAAACTAACTATCAATACACATTAGTCATTAGACGTCTTTCGGTCGGTAGGCAACCTAACATTAATTACAAAATAAACAACAAATCAACACGAATTCCAATATTCTCCCACCTGAGACACATTTGATTAACATAATATAATGTGTCTCACAAAACATTATTAGAAATGAAAACTACAACTTAAACTACTAGTATTGTAATCTTTTTGGTATTCTCGTCAGACGACCACTACGCGTAACACTAACTTTCGCTTCGGGTTCTCTGCTTTTACACATTCGCGCATTTTCCCGCACAGGCTTGCGCACTACTTCTTCGCCATCGTCACCTTCAATGTTTGTCGTCTCCGGTGAAGTCGAAGTCTCGTAGATGTTGCCCTTATGATTAGAAACCCTGGTCACTGCATTTTCCGTCGCGTTTGCACACTCCAAAGGGTAGATGCGCTGCACCGGTCGAAGTAGCTGTCCTCTGGCAGTAGTCACTCTTACCAAACGAATTTGTCCATCTGGTCCAGGCATCAGTTCGGTGATTCGCCCCAAGGGCCATGTCAAGCGTTTGTCGTTATCGTTGCAGATAAGCACTAATTCACCTATAGTTATCGGACGGTCGTAACGCTTCTTCTGGAGCAAGTGCAACTGTCCCAAATATTCATCTAGTCGGTGGCGTTAGTGTAAAAATAGCACCAAATTTTGCACACATCTTGTACACATATTAAGGTTTAAAAAACCACCGGGAGTCATTCTCCTGGTGGTGAAGATCATCCCTTGATGACGTCATCAAAATAGCGGATTTACGTATAATGTTAACGCACGTATCTTCGTACATTATTCACCAATTTGCAAGTTTATATCATTTTAAGGCTCAAGTAACGCTCTTTGAAAAGTGTTTTATTCAATTTTTGTGCATAAAAGGTGGTTTTCGCACAACCCTCTAAATTTCGTTATATATAAAATTACTGCTATTCTAAGGACCTGAGGTAAAAAAATATTTCCGTACGGAAATATTTTTTACATTAGTTGCCTAGTATGGCAGTAATTATAACAAACAATATTCATTTGTTTTCAGGCTATTTTAAAAACATTTCTACTTTCATTTTCGGTCACGAGAAAACTGTACTTTTCTGGTAACCAAAAATATTTTGTTTGGATTTTTGGTAAAAAACTTAGTAAAGATGGGTCTGCTTGTTGGAAAGCAAATAGTTTGCATGTATGCGAGAACCGTGTGGTTGGGTCCAATAACAAGGAAGTTTACGACCATATATCTCCAATTTTTCATGAAGAAGCAGTTGCCCGTCTATTGCTTCACGTGTGGTATGCCAGCACCTTCGAAGGACATACCAAAATTACCATTAAAACAGTGGACAGCGATGTAGTTGTCATTGCGATGTACGCCAGTTCTAAGTTAGATAAAGTAGAGGAATTATGGATTGAATATGGAACAGGACAACATCCGCAAATCTTCCAGTTAACCAAATGCAGAGAAAACTTTCACCTGGGGTATCAATCCTGCTTCCTTTCTTTCATGCTTTTACTGTGGCAGACACTGTTTCAAGTTTAGGAGGTATCGGCAATACCAGTGCATAGAAAACGTGGATGGCATTTAGAAAAATTGACAAAGTTTTGGTGAATTTTGAAATATGCGTCACACGCAGTCTCTATCACAAAACGAGCATGCTTTTATGCTTCTTCAACGTTTCATGCTGCTTATGTATCATTCATCAAGCTCAGCTGAAACCGTAAATGAATCAAGGCGAATCTAACTTTGTCAATTTAATAGGTCCATTAAAAACATTCCGCCTATGTGTGAGGTTTCATTCAATCGTCTTAAAAGTACAATATTTCAACGTGATGCAGAACAGACAGATCCAAACGATTGGGGATGGAAGAAAATTGGCGATAATTCAGAATTCTTAGTACAATATTTATATTATTACTTTTCGCCTTAAAGCTTATATCTAACACTGTCAAATAATAGACACATCATAGTATCATAGTGAAATACCTCATTTTATGAAAACTTGGGTTAGTTTGGATTATTTCGTGAACAGCTTGGCCGGCGTTTCATGAAACGACTATGCTTTCACTAGTGGCGTGTTTCATGACATCTACATTAGTCGTATGTTTATAGAGATTAGCAGAAGTTTGTAGGGGTTTAGTGGGGGCTAAAAAAATATTAACATTTAAAAATGTGTCTGGATACATTAATACCAAATTGTGGTACGCAGATATTGTGTACATAAACTTAACTGCTTATAGCAATACTAAATTGCTTATCCAACAATTTACAGGAATTTAGAGAGGTACGCAAAAACTACCTTTCGTACACAAAAATTGAATAATACATTTTTAAAGAATGCTACCTGAGCTTTAAAATGACGTAGTAAAACTCAAAATTGGTTCAAAATTAACAATAATACATGCGATAACATAATTCGCTACTGTGACAAATCCGCCATTTTGATGACGTTATAAAGGGATGATCTTGACCCCCAGGAGAGTGTCTCCACGCGGTTTTTTAAACGTTAATATATGTACATGCTGTGTGCAAAATTTGGTGCTGGTATCCAGCACTGAAATATTTTGGTGCCTAATGTTGCTAACGCCACCGACTAATCACGGATTCTACGAAGTAAATCTTCCCTCAGCTTTCGTTGATATGCGACCTTCCGACGGAATAATTGATTGTCCACCTCATCACAATCAGGAACACCGCTGTAAGCTTGCTCTTGTAGGAATGTATTCGGGGTCAAATGTAATAACTCTCCCGAATCGTTCGACATGTAAGTGAGAGGTCTCGAGTTGAGAACTGATTCGCAGTCGCACAAGACGGTCAACAGTTCTTCATAACTCAAGCAGGCGCGTCTCAGAACTTTACGCAGTAGCTGCTTCAATACTCCTATCAGTCGCTCCCATAAGCCGCCCCACCATGGAAGCGGCGTATTATCCGTCTCGAAAGGTTTTCCGTTATGTCTCTTACAAACCACGCACTTCGCGATCGCGGATCGTACCCGGCGACGTCCTCCTAATATCCAGTAGTCGTTACGAAGTATGATTATAAGTCCCTGCGTACCAACATGACACGCTTTGACGTGGACATCAAAAATAACTTTGGTCACAACCGGATGGTTAGCGGGTAACAGTATTGGTAGTCGAAAGTGCTCATCATCATTTCTTCTTAACACTGTCGATTTAACACGAATTACTGCGTTTTCGTCTCTGAATGATTGAAGGTTTCTCCAACGTTTGTCATTCTCATCCAACGAGTCTCGCTGCACCTGCTTCACCACAAATGTCTCGGCTTTCCCAATGTCTTCTTCGGTGACTTCAGCTTTACGTTTGTTGTTTGGGTTTCGGGCGTTAAATATAAACCGAAATATCCAAGCAATCATACGCAGGGTTTTCAGATACTTGGAAAAATAGGTTAAATGCCAATCATCTTCGTTCTTACCATCACTTGTGTTAAGTAAGGACGATGTAATCTTCTTCCTTTTTTCCTTATTTATCTGCAGCTCGTCATACTGCATGTTCTCTTGTCCGGGCCATGAGTTCAGGTCGTCGTACAACCAGTGCGGTCCCTCCCACCATCGAGAGTGTA
Source organism: Melinopterus prodromus (assembly GCA_964023965.1). NCBI lineage: Eukaryota > Metazoa > Arthropoda > Insecta > Coleoptera > Scarabaeidae > Melinopterus > Melinopterus prodromus. Next base: position 35,841,484 of record OZ030394.1, on the reverse strand, counting down.
ACAAAAATTTAGCACCACAACCGCGGGACGGTAGGTCTGCGGGGTTTAAAATTCCGGACACAAAACGCCACAGGTTACTGGGTGTTGTTCTTCGAATCTCCGCCACTCTGTTGTGAACAAACGTTCCCCACTCCTCATTGCGATGTATCCAGGATATCACAGTGGTTGAATCGCTCCAAAAATAACTTTTTACTTCCAGGGCTTCTTTAACTGATACGTACAATCTAGCACCGATAACAGCTGCCAAAAGTTCCAGGCGAGGTATAGTTATTTTCTTTAATGGCGATATCCGACTCTTCAATGCCAGCAGACGTATGAAAACCTTGCCATCAAAAATTCCTCTCAAGAAAACCACCGCAGCATACGCATTCTGACTAGCATCACATAATGTATGGATACTCAACTGCTTTGCTACACCCGGGCCTAAACGTACCCATCTAGGTATTGCAATTGTTTGTAATTGGCTCAGCTCCTTCACCCAACCGCGAAAAGGCTCTTTGATTTCCAAACCTACACTTGGATCCCAACTAATCTTCATCTCCCAAGTTTTCTGTAGCAAGAGTTTTGGAAGCAATGGGACTGGATAGGTAAAGCCGATTGGATCGAATACCCTTTGGGCCAAGGACAGCATCACACGCTTGGTAATGTGCTCCTGCAATGTTTTATCCAGATCCTTCAAAAAATCTGTATTTATTTTTAACGTATCCAGTCTTTTATCCCATTCTAATCCCAGAAGAGGTGTGTGCGTATAATTAGGTGAGCAAATCTGCTGAGTAAACTCCCACCCTCGCAAGTCAAACTTAGCCTCTTCCATAATCATCTTGGATTCTTCGATGAAACACTTTAAGGTTTGTTCAGTGGGTACACTAGCGACGCAGTTATCCACATAGAAACTTCTAGCCAATCTCGAAACTGTTTCTCTTGAATAAGATACCTTTTCACAGTTACATTTATCCAAGGATTTCGAAATATGGTGCTCTAGCGTAGCTTCCAGTAGAAACGGACTGCTGCTGATGCCAAATACCACTCGTTTGTGTCGATACGTTATTATTTCATATCCTGGGCCTTCCATAGAAACCGAAGAAAATCTCTGTCTCCTTTATGAAGACTAATTTGCAGAAACGCTTTGCGTATATCCGCGGTCACTCCTAACTTGTTCTGTCTAAATCTATAGAGCAAGGTAGGAATTAGCTCAATCAAATTCGGACCAGTTTCGAGACATTGATTCAGCGAGGTTCCGTTCTTTGCTTTGGCGGACGCATCAAAGACAGGCCTTATTTTTGTGGTTGCACTACTCTCCTTCACCACAGCTCTGTGTGGCAGGTAATGAGCCACGGTCGTTCGGGTATGTTCAAAAAGTTCCACTATAATCCCCTCGCTCAACCATTCCTGAAATACATTGTCATATGATTCCAAATGACCGTCGTGTACCAATTTATGGACTGTTTTGTCTAATCTCCTCTTAGCCTCAGCATAATTATTAGGCAGTAGTGGATGTCCCTCCAACCAAGGTAAGTTCACCTCATACCGCCCCTCTTCGTTTGTCTTCACCGTTTCCTTAAAGAAATCTTTGGCGCTTGAATCCAATTCTAGGCGTGACTTCTGCTCGGTGGGTTCAGTAATGCCCAACACATCCAGTTGCCATAATTGAGTTATCGATGCGTCTTTTACAAATAGAGAGATTGAGGTCATTGTGGTACTTCTTGACGTATTCAAAGGAATTCTGCCCATTAAAGTCCATCCACAGAGAGTCTCCACCGCCACCAATCCTGAGGTCAGTATGTGCCTTTTGCCGGTGTACCTGATCGTTCTCCATCTCCTTCTTCACAAAACTCATTAGACTTTCCAACCTCTTCTCCAACCCTGAAACCGCTGGAATAAGAGACGTGGCGTCTTGATGAGACGAACGCTGCCACACGCGTAATAAATCTTGGGGTGCGCATGACTATCAGTGGGAAAATCATCGCTGCATATTTGTCAGAAGTTATGTCCAATGGCTCCAGTGCGCGTAGTTGCGTAGTTTCTTATCATACAACATGGCTGGGTCCATTTTTGCTCCGTCGATGGCGTTGTGTATAACAAGTTTCAACAACTCTCGCACATATACCTCGACTTGCAAATCTTTACGTCCAAACCTTGACATCAATGACTCGATCATTTTCTCGTAGATTTTTCCGGTAGCGGGAAAACTTTCTACCGAGTTTCGGGCTCTACCACCCGGTACTGTGGCCTGGATCAAGTATTCTACTTTATCGTTCAAGTCTATGTTTGGATAGTCATGCACCTTTTGAAATTGAGACCAAAACGGTAACCAATCCTTTATCTCTCCGTTGAAGGTATTAAACTCAATAATAGGTAATCTAAACCGACGCATACCTGCTGGGTTTCCTTCTGATATAACAGACTGTTGGTCTGCTGAGGATTCGTTAACTTTTATTACCTTCTGACATCGTCCGCTTGCTATGACATTTTTCTCCGCGTAAACCTCGACGCTTTCCATTTCTGCCAATAGTTTTTCCTCAGTTGCGTCCTCTTCGAGCATCAGGTTGTAAATGTCATTGTCAGCCACTTTCAATTTGTCAAATTTATTTTGCAGTAGCTCCCATGACACCTTAATGCTATCTGTCGCAACTGCATCTAAATGCAGTATGATTTTTCGTAAACATGGAACGTAAAACTCCTCTGCGCTTCTTCTTTTACTCCATTATTATCGTGATGTGCGTACGTTCACCAAATGTATATACGGGCGGCCCGTCGCAAAATCAACTATATAGAACAAAATGTCACGTCGACACAAAACACGCGCAAGTCCTGTCATGGTCGCCACTAAATATCGCGAATTCTAAGACCACCGGTCATAAACTCGACGACGGTGCGAGAATAAAACACCACACGGTTAATTACTAGTTTTACTCTTATATGCGCGTTCCAGTTGCTACTACGGACGCGGTACATGCACAGTCAACGGAGTTTCTGAAACAAACTGACTATCAATACTCATTAGTCAATAGACGTCTCTCGGTCAGTAGGCAACCTAACATTAATTACAAAATAAACAACAAATCAACACGAATTCCAACAGTTTTCATTATTTAAAAAAATACTCCGTTAATTGCGATACATGTTATGCCTGCAGTTATTGTGTTCGCTGTGTTGCATATCTGCGGGGGCTTATTTTTACATTTTAGTTGTGGCGTTTCTCCGTATTACTTCTTTTGGTTGAATCAGCACATGCCTGAACTAATTTTATAGTGTAACAGCAAGTAGACGACCGTTTTGCATTTTCTCCAACTGTTGATCGTTTTTTTTAAACCTCTTGTTAGCCATATCGTGCGCCAATTATTACCGAACAGGATTAAGCTATCGCTTATAAGTATCGTAAGCCGTGCTTGTTTTTGAATATTTTCCCTTTATTTTTCAACGATGCCTTTTATTTTTCTAGGATAAAAACTATTCTAGAACACGTTTTCTCTATGAAATCTAACAAGAGTTTTAAACTTTTGTCTTTGATGTACTTTTGAAGTTTTGAACTGACTGTAAGTTGCCTTTATTGTGTGTGTTATCACTCCCGATGAACCTACAATCACCGGTACACTGTTTACTTTCATTCCCCACATACGTTCAACTTCTATTGAGAGATCCTTATATTTAAGTTGCTTTTGAAGCTCCTTCTTGACTACATTTGCATCAGCAGACACCGAAATCTCTATTAGAGTGCTCACCTTCCGCTGGAAATACCTTTCCACGATATCTGGTTTATTGGCATCAAGCAGTGGCGATAGGCATATGCCATAATATGGTAATATGATCGTTGCTCACAACAGGACATAGAATATGGTTCTACCACTGAGACACATCCATTACTAAACCTAGTTGGTATCATAAATTTTATGTTCCCACCCTACCGTGCCTAACAATGTAATGTGATTCATCTCAGACTGGACATGCCGACAATAAATGATACACATGTTCTGGAGCCTGATGGCACAGTCTACAACTCCCATCATGAGCAACTCTCATGGTATCTGGTACGTTCTGTCTAATCTAGCTCCGGCTATGATAGAGGGTTCCGTTTCAGCGTTAATGTTCTCATGACAAAGCCAAGATAACGATCCGAACTTAGTAATACCATCACCTTCTATAACTCTTAATAATTGACCATGCATTGGTTTACTAACATAACCGTCTCTCATTTTTTGATTCACTCTTAACTTAATCTGTCGCTTTAAACTCTTCACTAAAATTTTATAACTTTAACATGTTTTTCACTCGCTTAATGTATTCGCCTATAACCTTCATGATCCACGCCAAAGGCTTCATCCATTCCCAGATACTTTTATCTAGTAGTATCTATTAGTTCATTAATACTAGTATGATCCTTCACGCATATATTATTATTATTATTTACCAATTTACTATCAATTTACACTGATAGTAAAAAATCACAAATTTTCTAAAACATAAAAACAATGAAGAACTGCAAGGATACAAAACAAGCCCAGGCGAGTATGCATCCAACAATATTAAGTTCTCTAGATATAGATCTACGTGTTTTCTTTCACCTCGCACCACACGAACAAACTTGCAGCAGTTCGTACAATTGCTTATTGTACAAAGACAATAAGCAATTGTCATCTTCAGGAGTTTAAACTAAAAGGATATATAAATGTGTAAGATATCATATACTGCACAAAATATGAGTTCTATAAATAAAATAAGATGGTAGGTCAAAATTCAGGACGCTCAAGGTTATGAAATGTACTATGATATTGAAATCAAATCGGTTTAAAATTAAAAATAGTTGTAAAGTAAAAAACTTACCGTCAGAAAGGATAAATTAATAGCACATATTAGTATTAATCTAGCCGGGATAACATAAAATTGAATATTCACTACAAATGTGTTGACGTGTCATCATCACCGTTCGCAAAATGGTGGGGGGGCGGTTTTAGAGGACAATATTTAAAATGCCGTTAATGACGCGTTGGGGAGGGAGTTAATTAAATTGGATTGAATATTGTGGATGTCAAAAAACCTTTCTGTGTGACCTGGTATGTGGCGATTAATGAATGAACTAAAGTAGTGATTTAAAAATGTGGTATTCTGGAAATATGTGATCGTCATTAATGATGAATTTTATTAATAATGTTTTTCCTTTTCTTTTTGTGCTTTAATATTTCAAATATTTCCAGGATGGACAGTTTTAAAGATTTTGTACATTTATGCAAAAGCGATAGGTTTTCCAACGTGGTTTTATGGCCGTCTAGGAGCAAATGTGCGCCCTGAGCTGAGGAGGTATTATTTTTGATATGTTCCTTAAATCCCTCTATCGCTATTGACAAAATAAGTATTTCGATGTATAAAATATTAATTGATGGTAACGAGAAAATTGCGCACACGAGTCAATTACGGTATTCAAATTTATTAGATAAACATCATCCGGATATACCAATTACACCGCTTACCGATAATATACAGGCTGTCCGGAAAGTAATGGGACCCGCTTAACCGTATATTCTTGATGTCAAATCGGACCGATTAAACCAAAAATTTCATAGCAAAAAGTGCTTCCTTAAGAAGTTATAAGGTGTTAAACATAGAAAATATATTTCTTGTTTTACGTAAATTTCAGAAAAGAAACGGCCGATCAAGCTGAAAAGTGGTACTTAGGCTTTTGGAGACGCCAAACATGATAAGAGTATTAGGACATTTGCATATTGTAGAGGGAGCTGTCGGCAGCGTTTCTGGGGATATAATATTATGATATTTTTATTATTATTATGACTTTGGGCGGGACGACTAAAAATTATGATACGGACGTTAATTTTACATCAAAAATGTTTACCTATTTTATGGCGATAAAATCCACCGTTTTCAAGAAAAACGCAATTAAACGTGCTGTGTATTTCATAACAGTAGTTTAAGCAATGTTAATCTATCAAGTTACTATGTGTCAAACGTAAATGCATTTGTGTCAGTTTGCTTAACGATACTGTATATAATTGATTAGTTTAGAGTTTATTACACATTTGAGGTATTTTATCACAAAAAATTATGCCTCGGCACAATTTTTTTTTCAAAGTCGGATGTGACCGATATGGTGCTGTTTCTGCTCAAGAGCATTTTAATGGACCACCAGCAGCGATAAGATACAGGCAGGTGTACCAAAATCGTCGACAACCTAATAGAAACTAATAATAGAATAATAATAGAAACCTAATAAAAACTACTAAAGTATCGATACACATACACAACTAATATCTGAAATGAACACATACGCGCACAATATAATACTGCATAATGTACGCAGTATAAGAAACAAATTCGCGGAAATTGAAGTAATGTCAAAGATCTATAAACCCGATATTATAGCAATAACCGAAACTTGGCTATTTCAAAACGAAGAAAACCTATATACGATGAATAACTATAATGCTGAATTCCTTTCAAGAGCAACACGAGGTGGAGGACTGGCACTGTATATTCGAAAAGGAATCAACTATAAAGTACTTACCAAGCAAAATCTACAAGAAATAGAAGTAATTAAGATCAATTTACTACAGCAAAATATAGCCATAACACTGCTGTACAAACCCCCACAAATCCACTACAGCATTGTAAAGAAGATCTTGGAAAACGACATACTCAACAGAAGAAAACCACATATTATACTGGGAGACTTCAACATAAATATTTTAGACAAGAACGAAACAACCAAAGACTATAATAAATTAATTATGGAAAACAACTACAACATAGTAAATAAAATATCGAAAAAATACTACACAAGATGGAACCCCAGCGATAATCATTCTATAATAGACCATGTAATAAGTAATGCAAAACAACAGATCCAAAAGATTAAGATTATCCCAACCGACATATCTGACCGCAACGCAATAATGACAACACTAAATATACGCAAAAAACAGAACCATTATTACGGATATCACGAGAACCGGTGCACAAACAGACAACAAATAAAACAGGACATTGACAACTACAACTTCAACAACATTGAAAACTTCGAAACATTATCTAAAACCCTACAACATATAATCAAAATAAACCAAACAACACAGAAGATAAAAAGAAGAGAAGGGTGCTCTTGGATAAACGAAAATATTATAAGAAAAATTAAAGAAAGAAACACACTTTATAAACGACACAGGAAAAATCCAAAAAACGAATTACTAACACAAGCATACGGTAAATGTAAGAGAGAAGCAAAACGAATGAGAAGATCAGTCACTTTAAAAAATTATTCAATATGCATAAGAACAGCCAAGGAAAAATCTGGAAGATCCTAAACACACAACTAAATAGAAAAATACGGCAGAACACAAACATCGAAAAGATAATAACTAATGACGGCAGTGAATCAAATAAAACTGAAATCATTGCAAATGTAGTAAACCATTATTTTGCAACTATTGGCAGGAATCTTGCCGTAGCACAAATAAATACACACCAACCGTCAGCAATACAGACAACGATAACTAACAAAAACTACCAACAAGCAGAATTAACCCAAACAAATGAAAGGGAAGTCGAAGAAATAGTACAGACATTGAAAGACAACAAGGCACCAGGATTTGACGAAATACCAACACACATAATAAGAGAAAATAGAAATAAATTAATTCCACCATTAATTAAATTAATCAATAAGGCTTTTGCGACCGGAGTATATCCAGAGTATATTAAACAAACAATAATTACACCAATACACAAGAGCGGAGAAAAGAACAAACCTGAAAATTACCGCCCAATAGCGCTAACGTCAACTTTGAGTAAAATCATCGAAAAAGCAATACAAAGAAGACTAGACCATCACATCGCTAAGAATAAAATAATACATACAAAACAATATGCTTTTCAAAAGAATTCAGGAACAACATCAGCAGCTATTGATCTAATAAATGATATAAAACAAAGACTAGACAAACAAGAAATATCTGCATGCATCTTTGTCGATTTGAAAAAGGCGTTCGACACTATATCGAAAGACATACTGATAAGTAAGCTCAGAACAATTGGCGTGGAAGGCCACTTTCTAAACATAATAAAGACATACTTACAAAATCGACCACAAACAACAAAAATAAACCAAACTTCCAGCCAAACGACATATGCGGAGTATGGAATACCACAAGGAGGAATAATACCACCCACCTTATATATTCTGTACACGAACGATTTCTTTGAGCTCCCACTAAAGGGAACGGTGTACATGTATGCGGACGATACCAGTATTCTATACTCCGCAAAAACTAAAGAACAATTACAACAAGACATTGACAACGACATAAAAATTATGGAGAGGTGGTTTCTGGAAATTTTGCTTACCGTCAATGAGCGCAAGACAGAATACATGATATTATCAACAAAAAGACAGAACATCGAATTGAATATAACATTCAACAAAACACAAATTACACAAACTAGAAGGGTAAAATACCTAGGACTAACGATAACAGATAATCTCAAATGGGAAGCACACATAGAGACAATCAAGATCAAAAATGCAAAGACCATAGCCGCACTACATAAAATCAGTCATCTACTACCAGAATTCATCAAAAAAACAATCTACAACTGTCTATACATATCCAACATGAACTACATGATAAGTATCTGGAGTGATACCAAACAAGACAACATCAATAAATTACAAAGACAACAAAACAAGATTTTGAAAGCCCTATACTGCCTTGACCGAACAACACCCACACACGACGTCCACAACACCACAAAGGAGCTCACAGTAAGACAGAGAATAACGTTTAACAGAATATTACTAATACATAAGATCAATAGGAACATGATAAAATCTGAAATAAAATTAAAGAAATCCGGCGAAATCCATGAGTACACAACAAGAAGTAGGCCACACATAAGATCAGAAAGATCTAGAACGTATCGTTACGCTCCCTTTATACAAGGGAACGCTCTAGATACATACAACAATCTAGAAACAGACACAAGAAACCTAAAATATGAAAGTTTCAAACTAAAAATAAAGTCACTGATTCTACACGGAAAAGTCAAAGCTTAAACAACCAGCTCGACCAATCAAGAAAACGGCACCCTCGATACCATTAGCCCGAGATCGGATATTTCGTCCTTATCCCGAGGTGAAGATGAAGGGAGGAAACATTACAGTTAACTGTTTTATAAACATTTATTGTAATACATTCATTCATATTTTTTGTATGTAGATATATTGAATAAATCTATTTAATTTAAAAAAAAAAAAAAAGCTATTCCAAAATTTGCTTCAACGGCTGAAATAACATGGAAGTTTTCAGGTAAACCGCCATGCAGGACGACCAACTTCGCGAACCATTCAGGAGGAGGAAGATATTTTGTTCCGAATAAAAAAAGAACAGAACGTACAGAACTGCTTTATCAATAGCACCGCACTAATGTGCAGGCGTTGCTACCATTTGCCACAAAGATTGATCTTTTGTCGATGTTTACGAAACAAACAAAATAACAACCCTACATCTTTTGGTCGTGTGTTATTCACCGATGAGGCAACTTTTACACGTCGTGGTATCCTAAACACACGTAATTCTCACTCCTGGAATGTAAACAACCCCCATTTATCCAGAAATAAACATTTCCAACATGAGTTTTCAGTAAATGTATGGTGCGGCAAGTCAGTAATACTAGACAAGATTTGTAGACACAGGAAATGAAATTAGAAATAACTTTGAGTCATTTATTAGAGTACGACCAAATTTAGGGAAACGTGGAACACGTTTTGATGTGTTGAACAAAATGGTGGACATTTTGAAAACCTTATAAATTTATAAATTAAGAATAAGTAAAAATTAAGTTTTATTTTTTGTAATGACATAGCTTTTAGCAAATACACAAAATGTTAAATTGCGTTTTTCTTGAAAACGGTAGATTTATCGCCATAAAATAGCTAAACATTTTTTATGCGAAATTATAGTCCGTATCATAATTTTTAGTCATACCGCCAAGTCATAATAATAATAAAAATATCATGATAATACTACCCCAGAAAAGCTGCCGCCAGCTCCCTCTATAATATTCAAATGTCCTAATACTTTTATTATGTTTGGCGTCTCTAAAAGCCTACCAGGTAAAGGTACCACTTATCAGCTTGATCGGCCGTTTCTATTCTGAAATATAAGTAAAACAAGAAATATATTTTCTGTCTTTAACACTATAATTTCTTAAGAGGGGCGTTTAGCCATATACCAGTTACATACAAAACACGGGCGCATAAAAAGCAGATCGGAGTCAAAACTATTGCACTGATCTGTAAAAGTAAGGTACTGTTGAAATGTGTAAGCATAGGGCATTGTTCTGAGATAAATATAAAGTTCAACCGCGCTTGCTTTAATAGAGAACTTAGTTAGAGAAAAGAAGCTAATTTTTTACACAATATACTGGTTGATTTAATATACTTTCATGGTGATTAAGCCAATGGCATTAATCCCAGAACAGGAGTTAATTTATGGGTGACATTTTAAGACATAGCTCTTTAAATTTGACCCATCCGTTGTCAAGTTGATCTGCTTTTTATGCAATTCTGCATATCGGCTATCGGTCAACGGTGTAAAGAAGGTTTCTGTAATACAATCCACATGAATACGACGGGCAGAGAAAAATGATAGTGTAGCAATTATTTCACAGATGGCGCAGAAACTTGCCCTATAGTGAGTGTGTACAATGTACATGTCCTTCGGAACTCTGTTTTGGTATGTTTATATGATATAAGGAATTATATCATGTATGTATAGACCGGTCGCTCGCCTAAAAACTGAATGCTGGAGGAGAGTTTTTATGATCATTTATGCACGCGTATCGGACGAGGGGTAGGGGATTGATACGCCCGGACATCCCGATAAATAGGCGACATGAAAAAAGTTTTATACACATTTTTAATAAGTGGCCGGTGGGTATGCGTGGCGAAGTGACGGTAAGCGCTTTCCGGCGTGGCGTGGCGCTTTCCTGGGCGGTAAAACTTATTACTCGCTTGGGGAGTTCCTCGCCGAACGCATAGCGTGAGTCGTCCATGCTGAGACCATTATTGTGGATTTTATTTTATGTGGTAACAAATTTCCGAACCTGCAGTTGCAATGATGTTTTGATGAGTGTGCGTCTTTTGTGTGGTGCTTGTGTACGTGAATTGTTGAGATGTGTATAATCAGTGCTTATGTTTATTTAATTTGGTTTGTAATTGACGTGTTAACTGTGTACCTATGTGCGCATGTTCATCTTTTTAATGTATATATTCCACACCTGTAAGGGTATTGAGAGAATAAATATATATCTACCTATCAATTGGGGGTAGTAACGTGTTTCGGTTGCTGTTATTAATTATTTAAATGGGTTTACATACCTAAATGGTGTGTACTTACATGCTTAGTACCACGAGTACCATATAATTATAATTATGCGAGTTTTATAAGTTTTATAAGTCAATTTGTACAAAAGTAGTTTGTGCGGAGTTTCCCAAAGGAACGAGTGCGATCTGTGAATGCGATAATAAGATATAAAACGAGTATGGTATTTTTCCACTTTGGATCTATGCCTTCGTTTACGCCGGGCGCTAATATCCGGTCGATTTGTAATTTATTGTCGTTTGGAGATAAATTTGAGACATTCAAAATGTAACACGTATCAGCTGATGTACTGACAGGCATTTACGTGTAGGTATAGACCATTTTTAATATCAATTTGTCTAATTAATTGCATTTATAAGTTCATGGGCTTATCCAGCTCAAATCGGTAGGGGCAGTTTTCTAAATTTAGCTTGCTGTAGGTATGGATGGGTAAGGTAAACAGAATTTGAAGAAGAATTTCGCAAAGCGGGACCGTAATAATAATAATAATAATACGTTTATTGAAAAACTCTGTGTTAAACCCTGCGTTATTATTATCAATATGATTTTGAGTTGGGTTGGATACACAGATATAGTTTTACAGTTTTTGTGATGCTGATCAAAACATAATTATTTTACTAAATTTAGTTCAATTAGATAAATGTTTGTTATGTTTTTTTAAAATAATATTATAAATTTTATTCGATAGACCGTTTTTTTTTTCAATTGTTTATGTATTTCTGTCATATATTAGGCCCATTTAGGCAACTTTATATCAACTCTATGATAACTCATTTGATTTAAAAAAAAAACAATTTGTAACTCATCAGAGTTTCAAATTTTTATTTAAAAAAAAAAACAAAATTGGTACACTGTAGTGTATTTTTATTTAGCTTATTCAATCTTTTAAATAATTCATGTTGTAAATTTTAACCCTTTTCCTTACCATATTTTGTCAAATATACGGTTTTTGTTCCAAATAGATTTAGTAAATATGTAAATATACTTTCATCCAGAAATAAATATATTGTTGTCTCTAATGAAGTAACTTATTTATTTGAATTATACAATATTTCGCTCCAGTGTGTTTGACTATTAATGAAACAGCTTATTTCTAAATTTGGTGGAGGTATGACGAAAGACTAATAAATATTTTAGGTTTCAAGAAGATGCTAAACAAATGTTCTAATTTACTGGATTTGAATAATACAACAAAATATGCCAAGTTGAGAGGAACGGTTTCAAAATCAAGACTAATTAGGTTTTCAGATTCCGTTACAGAAAAAAAAGAAAATATCAAAGCTAGAAAAAAGTTAAAAAATATTACATATCACTGCAATTTTAATTGGGATTTGATCTATGACAGGAAAACTTATGAAGAAATCAATTAATTGTTAGTTCATGAGTACAATATTATAACTGTAGATTTTCAATTTAATCAATCAAGAAAATTGACAGAAAAACTGTTGTAGCTAGACTGAGAAATTTATTTACAGTAGGAGCGCCGATAATCCGAACTAATTGGGACCGAAGATGATTCGGATTATCAAATATTGCAGCTAAATAGTGGAAAATACGGGTATTGGATACAAGATATAAACAAAAGATGATTCGGATTATCAAATATTGCAGCTAAATAGTGGAAAATACGGGTATTGGATACAAGATAAAAACAAAAGATGATTCGGATTATCAAATATTGCAGCTAAATCGTGGAAAATACGGGTGTTGCATACAAGATATAAAACAAAAGCAACATTGTTCTCTAAACAGCAATCGACAAAAATGGCTTTTCATTTGGTTAGTCAGTGATTTATTTTAATATTATTTCTTTTTGTGCGTGCGGTCTCGGATTAGCGAATGTTCGGATTACCGAGGTTCGGATTATCGACGCTCTACTGTACCTCTGACCGCTATCTATTTCATAAATACTACTAAAGCAAAGCAGTGAAAAACAACGGAGTCGGATGTGTTTTTTGTGAGATAAGAAAAAACATTGCGCAAATTGCAAAGAGAAAACTGTTATTTTATTAATTATTAACGTCATAGTAACTAAAATCTGCTAAGTTGTACGAATTATAATGTTAATTTAAAAATTGTTATTCCTACTACTATTGCGAAAGCAGAACGAGAACAAGGACGACATTCGGCGGAAGCGAGAGGCAGTGTATGCGCGATGGAACATCGCACATAATATCGATCCATGCAACGAAGCCTATAGTAACTACATAGGGATTCCACTTGAGTTACGATAGTCTTCGTTGCATGGGTCGAATTATTTCGTATTTTAATATGAAATTAATACTTTCAAATAAAATAGCTAATAGTAACACATTGGGTAAATTAATTTATCACAAAACGCATTAAAATCGAGCAATTGGGAGCCGATATATCTATACAAATAATCAGTGGCGGCTCCTGCAAATTTGCTTCGGGTGGGCAAAAAAATTTAATGGATTTTATCGGTCTTGATAAAACCTCTATGGTAGTCACTACAAAATAAAAACCGATACCAATACCAAATTATATGCCTAATTCTTTGACATATTTCTTATCGTTCATTTAACTTCAATTAAGTTCAATTCACTCCACTCGCAACTGTAACCACTAACAGACTAACCACCAAACAAAACAGTAAACATAACCCGAAAACAGCGTTATACAGGTTATACTCCAAAATTGCGGGCAACAAAATAGCGCGAAGCCTTGCATTTGTATTTGAAAACACATGACCATCACGACGACAGACGGACCAATCACATCTCGGGGTCCGCAGCGCTAGCTCGCTGACGTCACATGAATAAGGACCACCGCCCCATAGGGGTCGGCTCGCTGACCCAGCTTTCGCCATACAGCATCCAGTATACACCATCTAGGAAACATGTAGCTGCCCCCGAGAGTCCGTACTCCAGATGAAAGAGGCCATGGCTGGCAGTTATAAATCCACTATCTAAGATATTTGTCTGCACCTATGGTACCATCACACGCAGGCTCCCAAGACGCAATTTCGAGCACGCACAATACAGACCAGCCATGGGGGCACTCCTTCCCCTCGGTACTCGTGTTAGTCGGGCTGCCCCGACACCGTTGGACGAGTCGCCGGCGAGGCCACTTGCGCGAACTTCTACTCAACATCTGTACACACCGTAGAAGGGCGGCCATTCACCCACGGCATAGGAACCATGGTATAGGGTAGCCCCCGGTGGTTCTAGGGGTCTACACCGAAGAGTTAGTGCATCCCACAGCCTTGGCAACGCCAAGTACTCGTGTCGGAAACCTTCCGGAATCCACGTTTGACGAGTCACCGCCCGGAACGCTCACGCGTTATCCGTACCCATCGAGGTTAGAAAGGTTACCCTTTCATCGGAGGATGGGTGCACCGTCGAGCACGCTTAAGCCGAGAACTCTACCACATGTCATCTCCCTCAGCGGCGCCTCATTACCCACAAATGTGGGGTAGGGTAGCTCCACATCAAGAAGGGTATAAACGTCATGTGGTCTATAGCGTCTATCCGCAATTGCCTTAATCCCTATTCGGATATACTAGATATCAGATTGTTAAGTACTCATTATGGCCAACTTCCGAAGGCCCCGAGATGAGTCACCGGTCGAGCACCAGATGCCTGGTATCCCTCCCTCACGTCTATTACTGCCTTGGTCGCCTTTGCTGACTAGGTCAACCAGAAACCTGGAATCGGTTGGACTTGAAACAAGACAGTTCTATGGAACCGCCTCGTGAGGTCTGCCAGCGGCCCGGTAACTCCCTCCACTAAATGTCGTAAACGAACGTTTATACTTCTCACCGTTAGATGGAACCACATCCCGGGCGTTGTGCAAACTCAAGGCCGATGGCTCGATTTTTCTGACATAAACGCCCCTCTTACGGAAATTTTTGGTTTAATCGGTGTCATTTGACATTTAACAATATACGGTTAAGCTGGGTCCCGTTACTTTCCGGACACCCTGTAGATCTCCGTTGATCGAAAAAAGAATCGTAAGTTGGGCTTCCAGAAGGGCATGGGGACTAGAGATGCAATAACTAAAATAATAACGATTATAATGCAAATTGAAATGTAGATTTACTTTGACAAAATGTGTAATCTTGAGTTGACAAATGTTATTCTATTCTGATATATTGATTTCCGAGTGGAAACCGCATTGAGGAGTTTGAAGCAGTCGACGTTTCGCGCTCTGTTGCAAGAGGCATCCTCAGGACTAAGTTATCAAACCAAGTGCTAAGAAGATACTGTCGTCTGTTGGGGCGGGTCTCTATATATGAGTGGAGTGGTGTCACCAGATGGTGTTTGGAGTGGGGGTAACGAAGTGAAAGGGGTGGGGTTAACAGGTAGGGAGCCAGCAGGTAGAAGCGGTTGGGATAGGCCTGATTTCCAGGTATGATGTAAGTGAAAACCATCATCTCTATTGATATTGGAGGGGTGTTTTAGGATTTCTATTGATTCACGGACCGTCTAGGTTAGTAATGGGATTCACGGGCGAGGATTTTGAATTGTGCAAACAGGATCTCATGTCCCGTGTTATATTTGTGTCCAGCGAGAGCTGAACCAGCGATTTGTCGCAATCTAGTGCAGCGTTCGTGCTCAGATATTCGGACGCTAACTGATCGCTTCGTCTCGCCAATATAGACACTTCCACAAGCACATGGAATCCGGTACACACCAGAGAAAAGAAGAGGAGGGATTTTGTCCTTTGTAGAAGGAAGTAAGTCCGATAGTTTGGAAAGGGGTTTGAATATCGGTTTTATGTTGTACTTGCGGAGGATGCATCCAATACGATCTGTTGTACCCTGGACGTAAGGAAGACATGCTGTTGCGATTGGGACGGCGTGATGCTGATGAGGTGCATTATGTGTTGGGTTTAGGTGTCGGGAAATGGTTTTAATTATCGAGGACTTGTATTATAATAAATAACTAATTTAATAAAATTTAAGTTTAATTTAATGAATTTATTTGGATCTATTAAATGCATTGTAATAGTGGGCATGCTCCATATCATTACACGGGGTTTTGGGGGGGGGGGGGCAATGCGTGGCTTGACAATAATCTGAGCAGGGCATATTTGATAACCACTGAGATGGTTGACTTTAACGACCCTCTACATCAGCGACCTGCCAACCCATATCACGGATGAACACATGGTTCTAGAAACGGATGACACCACCTACCCTCACAAGCTGCACCAATAGAGGGACTGCAGATATGACTGAGACAACAACCGGCATCCTGCAGTCTCAATTCTCTACGAAATAACGTTCAATGAATGCTGAGACGACTGCGTTTATCCACTTTTTATTATCCCGCTGCGGTGGTAAGAATGTTCACAAGGCGGGCTTCCTGGATTCTCGATTAAAATGGCGACAGCATGTTGATCACTTGAGCAGTCGACTATCCACTTCAATTTTTGCAGTCCGCAAGATGTTGAGGTTTACTGACATCCCCACCGGTGCAGGCTTATCACTCAGTTTTCCACGCGCGAATGTCATACGAGATTGGGACTGGCGCGGGGAGTATCAGCGCAAACACAAAAAATCCAAAACCCCAGAAGAGGTCGGTCCGGGCACTAAGGGTATCGACTCAAGAACCAACTGTGGACCATTATTCATCAAAAACAAAATATACTAACACTAGCCAGCGAGTTTACCTTTCAGAGGGTCCTTGAACTAAAGAAATCAAGTCCCCAGAGACAGGATGGTATAGACGACCACTACACCACATTCAGTAGCATTGTAATGTAACCCTATCTTTTAAGCAGCAAGCTACAAGCAACCGATGTGAGGTAAGTGAATGTGAAGTTGGCCAATAACTGCCCAGCGAAATTTGGAATGCTCCAACCCATCAGTTGGCAAAAAAATAAAGCAATACCTTGTCCAACAAGTTTTCTACAGAATCAAACAACTAAAGAACTAAAATAATAACAATTATATTGCAAACTGAAATGTAGATTTACTGTTACAAAAACTGTAATCTTGAGTTTAAAGACATTATTCGTTTCAATTCTATTCTATTGCATTCAGTTTTAGATTTAGTAAATGCATCTTTCTATTACAAGTCTGAAATGTTTCCTCTTCAATAATAATCATTGCCAACATGAAGTTGATTTGTGCAATTAATTACGTAACTATAATGTGTATTAGATGCATTAGTGGACAGGACATATATTACACTGCAATGAAGGTATTAATTAAGGTACATTAATTATGCACCTATTAGGCTTATAAATAAAGCTTCTTTATTAACCAACGGGAAAATATCAGACACGATGAAATAAACAAAAAATGAGGTATACTATATTAATCGCAAACAACCACACGACGGACCACTTTGCTGTCTGTCAGGGAGCGGCCGATGAGTGACCAGAGCTACACAAACACACATATATGTATTCCTTTTAGTGTTCCTTTTAAATTCTGTAATAGCGATGGGAACCTAATATATCTTTCCATAACTGTACTACCTACCATCTACAACATGTCCTACAACGAATCCCCAGTCTTCTGACTTTGCGCCAATATGTATAACTCTCTGTCCACTTTTTTTCTCTTCCTCATTTCGGTATAGAAACACTGTACAATTTTTCTTGTGGTCCCATTTGACTAACGGTGATAGCATTGGGGTACCTCTACTAACAGGAAATGGTATCTGAGGGTACAGTTTATCCAATTCCATATCGATGCCTTTGAGGTAAATCCTAAAAAAACAATTAGGCTGAGATTTTTTTCAGTAACTGTTGTACATACATACTTTCCCAGAGAATCCAAGAAATTGACGGTTGTATCATTGTGTTGTAAATCTAACAGAACGACGTCGTTATACTTATTTTGTTTGTTATTTCCAATGATCAAAGCCACCTCGTCAGATTTCATATACTGTTGACAATCTTCTGGAGATATAGGTCTTAAGATGTTGTTTATAAGATAATCTATAGATCCCAATGGATAGGCTACGTTGTGTTGATTCCTATTGTAGATAGGAACCCATTTATTTGGTTTATGCACTCTTTTAGGTAGGATTATATTCAGTGTTTTTTTGTCGGTTTCAATGAAATTCTTCTCTAACTCATGGGCTATGTAATAAGCAGATAGAATCACCTCTTCCATGCTAAAGCATTCGTCTAAATAGCCGCACAACAATTCCCCAAAGCCTATACCAATCATAATATGCACTTTCAAGTTTAATTCCCTTAGGACATGAGCTATTGCCAGTTGGACTGAAACCGTTCCAAGCACTTGGTTGACATAGTTATCTTTATTGGAGTTCATCAAGACTGATGATATATTCAGTGATAGCTTCTGGTCTAACACGTCATGAATTCTACAGGTGTCAAAAAAATAATAGAAAATAGTGATTAAAAACAATGGTACCGTACCGTTGAATTGTCCCAGAAAATACTGGAATTGCCAACAAATCTTTTCCCAACTGGAACCACTTTTCGTCAAAATTCGTAAAGAGTAAACACAATTTTCTTTGGATTGAAGTAAGTTTGATTATTTCTCTAGTGATTTCTCCCTCTTTCGTAATTATGGAGTAACCTCTAAACAACTGATTTGGAATTAATTTCCTGGAATATGTTATATTTATGCACATCAGAAAGACCACCGGTTTGAGTATTCTTCAGGGTTATTCCTTACTCTGGTGAAGACTCTTTTGGCAAGAAGTCTTTTGGCATTTTATGCGATATTCACGTTTCACGTTTTTTGTCAATAAACAATAAATATTACTTATGAAATGCGTCAAAGGAATCTACAAAGCAGTAACACCTTACCTGTATACTAGATGGATCAGTTTTATAAATTCACCATCCAATTTCCTACTTGTGACATCATTAATAATGTTTTCTATAGCAATCATTGTTCTTCCACTAATGCATATCAACCTCGGTAGATTGTCTTTTGGTTCACCGTGGTTAACTTTCACTTTCGGATTCCACTTAAGCAAGACGTGACCATTGGCACCTCCAAAACCAAAACTGTTGACTCCTTAGATATAAAGATGTCAGTTTCGAAATATTGTTAGATAGCAAATGGTGGGTATGTACCTACTAATACTTTGTTATCAGGCCATGGCATCTTTTCGGTGACCACGACCAGTCTACCCTTTTCCAAAGCGTCCACACCTTTTCTTGGTTCACTATAGTTGATATTTGGTGGTATAAAGCCACTTTCCATACCGATTAGCACCTTTACAATAGAGCACAATCCGGAAGCTGGTTCGTTATGTCCAATGTTGGACTTTATTGTACCTATATAAAGCGGTCTGTCCCTCCCACAGCAAAATACATCATCTAAAGTGTTTAATTCTTCGGGATCTCCAACTTGTGTTCCTATAATACCACCACAGATTTATAAAGTTAAATTATCATATTTAGCTAAGATTTAAACCTGTGCCATGAGCTTCTACAAATGTTAAAGTTGTGGGATTAATTTGAACTTCATCATAAAACTCCTTCAATAACACTTTCTGCATTCCAGAGGAGGGAAATGTGATGCCTTGCTCTTTGTATCCATCACAATTAGTTTTTGAGTGGATGATCTAAAGCACAAAATAACGGCGTATATCTATAGAGTTTCGCTTAAAATAATTCCAAGGTTAGAGGAATACCTACCTCAGCATAAATTCGTTTAGAATCCTTAGATTTTTCGAGTATGAAAATAACCATGGCTTCAGAACGTGCATAACCATTACCAGAATTGTCAAAGGACTTACAGCAACCGTCAGGACTAAGGACACCCAACCTAAATTTAGATATGTAAGAAACGTGATAAACTCCCTATGCAGCCGCGCGTTATGGCGCCCTGGACAATTTTGAATTTGGGGTCCCCCTTATACAATGTTGAATTAAGAAGAATTATTTTTGTATACAAAAATAATATATACTAATAATTCTAATGTAACATTTCGGAACAATTAACCAAAATCATAAATAATAGGTAACCTTTTTGTAACAACATTTGATATAACTACCTACATAATTATTTAAAGTAACAACATATTATTCTAAAAAATTACAAAATAACTAATAAATAGCTTTAGAATGTAACAAGTAAAATATATTATCTTAATACATAAAAGGCCTTAAATTGTAACAAATAAATATGTTTTTAATATTTTAAGTATTTCAAAAACTGTGATAGTTCATTCTTACATAAACTATTATCAATATACATATGTCCTCTGAATATGTTATTAAATTTATAGTGCAGTTTTCAAAGTTTTTTTGAGATGTTACTTTTAATAAAACGTAATTTCTTTTTTCCTTTTCTAACATTACCTAAGACGCCGATTCCATATCATAAAAAAATACAATTAATCCGAATGCCTTCTGCTATAACAGTTTTAACAAGAAGAAACGTAACGTGTCAATATCTGGTCCTTAAATTTTAGAAGAAAGTAATCAAATAAATGGTTTAGGAAAAGACTTAAGCTAGAAACTTGAATCACTTTTGAATATACAGGGTTATGTATTTGTAAGAAGCAGACCAAATTCCTTTTTACTTTACCATACGCAGTATGATGAAGTATTGTAAACGTGCCGAAAAAAAAAATTGAGATTTTAGCGGAAATAGGTATTTTTGGGTCCCCTGAACATTTTTGACCAAGGTACAGAAAAATGTCTGTGTGTGTGTGTGTGTATGTCTGTGTGTGTGTAAACGATTTTTGTGGTGACGATTCCGGAGAAACTACTGAAGGTATCGGGACGAAAGTTCATATTTAGAAGTTTCATGACCTAACTTAGAGCTGAAAAGCTTTTGGTTCACAAGGGTCAAGGGTAGTTTATTCTAAACCGTTTTCAATGATTTTGCAAATGAACCGCCATTTCTGTAATTTTGTCAAAATAGCTAAATAATAAATTAAAGTAGAGGAAATTTTGAATAATTTATGCTTATGACATTTTTTGGTAAAATTCAAAGTTTAGCTGCAAGAGCAAATTCTATTTGATCGAGATCGGTCGCATCTGCATTGATATGAAACTACATAGTAGCCAGGATTTTGACAAATATTTTTTTGTGCTGTCACACTCGAAAACAGCTGATTTCATCAGAGGTTGGAGAACCGCTATGGAACGTTGCCGCTCTAGTGCGGCAAATTACAAAATACGAATTTCAAATAAAATAAGATCACGAATTTCATTGTTTGTTGATAAGAAATATCAACCTGTCTTTATATCTAATTATAAAAACGATAAATTGAGAAAATTGTAAATAAAGTATAGCGATGAAGTATAGCGATAAATCTGTTAGAATTTGAATTAGCTTTTTAAGGTGCGTTTTCATTAGTGCTAATGGCAGTGGTAGCAGACGCCATTATAGTATTTCTAACAGAAAATTGCTAGGCCTCCTGTTTAAGTACATGCAAACTAATATGTGTCACTATCAGGAATGTAAGAAATACTATAATTTCGTATTCTACCACCGCCATTACCTACCATTACGACCAATCAGAACGTACCTTTAAACTTGACGTTTCGTCAAAGTAGTACCAACCTAACATTTCCTATACAGAAATATTTTATTTATTTTTTTAAATACTTTCTCAAAAAGCAACACAAACGTTGATGTCACTCCTGCCAAAAACTAGATAGCGCGAGTCGCTCACATGCGACGGCGACTCTCAGCCTTCGGTGACGCGCCGCATCACCGCTCGTCGCGCTATTCCGTACTTTCGGCACATGTGACATAAATAACTATTACTGGAATGACGTAGTGTTGGTAGTGTCAAATGCTGATGCTTTGACAATACCTACGATTTATCTCAATAAAATAGATTCTCATGCAGCTAAACTATTAATTTTATATATTGTATGATAAAGTCATGTGCCTGGCCACATCAGATTTTTTTAAATATAGCATCCTCTATATTTTTCCTGTTTTTTATAATCTTTTAAATTAAAAATTGAACTGTAAAAACCGTATGTCGCTAAAGTCAGTGGTGTAACTGTAACAAGACTATAAAATGTTAAAAGAAAGCAATTAAACAATGCTAAAAGGATGTCTACCGTGCCACCGTTTTTGAAAATGACTTAAGTTATAAATACGAAATACTTTTAATATAAAGTTTGTTTCATTTCTAAGCATTTCAAATTTGTAGCTTAAGCAATTTCCTAAAACTTTTATTGGAATTTTTTTCTTGTCAACTTTTTAGAAAGAAATATATTGGGTGGTTTCAAGGGTTTCTCGTACAGTATTAGACATAGTTTATTTTATTGCAAAAAACATGAGTTCAACTGCTAAAACTGCCTCCACTCTCTTTGGACCCCTATAGGCAAGACTAATCTAAACTTCTATTTGATATTCTTACTACGGTAATTTATTAATTACCTATTAATTTATAGTTTATAAAAGATTGATTTTGGTTCCCAACGGACAGGAGCGCATATATAAAATTCCATAATCTTGAGACGGCAATAAATTAGTTAAAGAGTAGTTGGGGCCTCGCTGAGAGGAGCGTAGATCTGCTTGCAATGTTAATGAGAACTGGCATGGTGTGGTAGTCTATTACGGAAATGCATTTCCAAAACACGGTTTTGGGGGCCGTGTTTTGGGGCCTCTCTGTTATTGGGGGCCCTGGGCAAATGCCCATTTTGCCCATGGGATAACGCGCCCCTGTCCCTATGGAGTATGCTCTTTTTAAGCAATATTATACCTTGCAAATTGTAGGGACACAATTGGATGTAGACATAGGTGTGTCCCGCAAACAATTGCTTTATCGCAGAGATCTTCCTTTAAATGTACGTAAGCATGCTCCAGAGCAAACATGGAACTGCTACACGCGGTATCGGTTATAAAAGAAGGTCCATTCAGTTTGTAGAAATAATTTATCCTTTTAGCGATCATAGACCGTTGAGTCCTGAAACAAAAAATAGACAACAATGGAATCTTCCACCATTAAAATGTATAAAAAAAATTAATTGCCGTCAAGACTTGGGCAGATATTGTTGTTCTCTAAACTTAGTATTACCCAGAGATTGCGTCTGCATTCCCGACTTGGTTGTTATAGAAAGTATTTTTTTCGGTTTCGGAGAAACATGTCCCGACGAATACACCAGTGTTTGTATTCTCAAGGTCAAATGGATGGTAGCCAGCGTCTAAAATTGCTTCGTAGACCTTCTCTAAAGCCATACGAATCATCGGGTCCATGTTGTCACTCTGCAGCTTTGATATTCCTAGGACAAATTACCAAAGCACGTTTTGAGATATCGTTATAGATACAAGTTTGAAGATGTATTATGCTGTTCCTGTCTTGTCAAATAATGTTTCCCTTTTACTTGTTAATTTCCACACTTTTAACACAATTAATTACCGAAAAATCCCATGTCAAATTTGTCGATATCATTCAGCTTTCCTGTTCTTTGGGGAACCTCTGGATGAATTGGTTTCCAGCGTCTGAAGTCTCCAGATACGAGATCTACCTTGTTGTACAGGTTATCTCGAAATTGGTATACATCGTCAGAATCTGGAAACTTTCCAGACATACCTGAATATAATAGAAAAATATTTTAAACAACATGTTAAATAAAACATTTAAAAAAATAGTATGAAAGCAAATACAAATTTAATAGGCAATATAGGTACCATCACCACCTCTGTGAAGTTAGCCCCCAGCCCCCTCTTATTGGAATTTACGTGTATCGCAAAAGTCTAATTACTTGAGTGCCCTTAGCGATATCGCAATGAAACTAACAAGCGTTCTTCGAGCAATCTAAAAATGGAAAAGTCCGATCCGAAATATGTAAATTAGTGTCCGTAATTAATTAATAACTGATTAGGTGACATGGAATATTTGAAAAAATCGATATATTCTCGATCATTTGTTCAATCTTAATAAAACCAACACCATTTGATTCCCTCTTCTTAAACTATGGCACTGTCAAAAAGTCCGATCACAAATAGTAGAGTTTGAGCTAGAATACGTGGGCAAAGGTCGGCGTGTTGTGGGACAGTTTGTGTTGTCAACTCGACGTGACCGCCCACGCGGGCTTCCCTTGTCTTCGCCTTGTCTTGTCGTTTAGGTTAGTTTCGTCACAGAATAGGCTTCAAACACTTCAAACGCTTCGCTAAGTAGAAAGCGTACTCTCGTAAAATTATGTAGCAAGTCTGCAAGCGCGCAGCCTCTGTGCGCAACTGAAATGTGATTGGACTATCTGGACATATGAAGTGGACGTGGACAAAGAAAAGCGGATTGTGAGGTTATATACTATTGTATCACTTGTTGGTATAAACAACCAGGGTTTTTAACGAGTGTTTTAACGAACGTGTCGAGGATGGTTAATTATTGTCGTGTGCATAATTGCAGAAATAATACTGCGTTAATTATTAGTTAATTATTAGAATTAAGCACTTTTGATTTTTTTGATTTAGTTTTGGTCTCGTTGCAGTATTCTGAGGTCTATTAGTTTTTGTACAGTATATGTTTTTGTAGCTTCATAAGCCTTGTTATGGTAGGTTAAGAGGCTGGTCCAGCCTAACTTCAGGACTGTTCTGGTAGTCCCCTATTGGTCCACTTATTCAAACTGTTCAGTGCTCGTGCGGGCTTATTATTGAATAATGATTGCATCTTATAAGATTACAACAATCTAAATGAAATGTTAGAGCAAATTTTACGGTAAATTTTATATATTGTTTCATGTCTTGTTTTGTTTATATATATGTATACACAATGTAATGTACTGACCCTCGATTTATTTGCAGCCTGGTCTGAAGACGAAACTTATAGTTTTGAAACGTATGTAGCCACAAGTTCTCAATAAAACAACACCAGAACACACTCCCTGAGTTTTATTACAGTTATCACATATCTGGTGGCATGGAAACCATTATATCAACATTAGAAGACGCGGAGATATCCGTACTCCTGAAACAGCTGCACAATACAATGAGGAAACGTTACAACAATGCGGAACATATAGACTTTTTACAACATGCCCTACAACACAAGGTGACAACCTTGTGACAACCCAGGCTTTCAGGATCAAGGTCCCAAACAGTTTCATTCAATATAGGAATAATCTAGAAATGCGCCTAATACACCTACGACTGAAAGAACACTGGCGAGAAAGGGATTGTATAGAGAAGAAAATGAAATTCATGCATAGTCTCCTCACACAGAAGCT
Source organism: Melinopterus prodromus (assembly GCA_964023965.1). Taxonomy (NCBI): domain Eukaryota; kingdom Metazoa; phylum Arthropoda; class Insecta; order Coleoptera; family Scarabaeidae; genus Melinopterus; species Melinopterus prodromus. The sequence goes on along the minus strand of OZ030394.1, from coordinate 35,815,994 downwards.
CCACCACCTTGAATATATGGATGCTATCGACAACCTCAACGAGAGAATATACTATGAAACTTACGAAGAAACCAAGAAAAGAAAAAGAAAATTGCACAACTTATTACGTAGAGATGAACAACAAACAAAAAGCCCGATGAAGACACATTCCAGGTTAGAAGAATGATAAAAGAAAACAATAAATACCTACTGGACCTCAACCCCGAAATAGACATACACCAATTTGCGACCAGATTTACTAATCTAACCGACACCGAGTTCAACGATGAAGAAAAGGCACTCCTCAACAAAGGCCATAAGTACAGTTTGTCCCACGGAAGCCTGAATAACATCGAGACTGCCATAGATCTAGAAACCCAATTGTCAGGACACAAAGAATACAACTGAATTAGACAAGAAATACTCCCCACTCTGAAGAAGAAAAACCCCCTCGATCTCGCGAAGAGAAGACGACAAGATGCCCATGATAAAGAAATACTCAACCAGATCAAGACTAAATTAACCAGAAATAACATCACTATCACCTATGGCGACAAAAATTCAGGTTTGGTGCTCTTACCCTCTAATACATATTTACAAAAGACTCTCAATTTTTTCAAAGATAATAATATATCAGCTATCAAATCAAATCCAATGAAGAAACTTATAAATAATGTCAGAAGCATCGCCAAAGAAACTCAAAGCACCCTGAAATTATTCAACTATAATACCTATAATTTAATTGAAATGAATCCTAAACCTCTTATAATGTATAGTCTAATAAAACTGCACAAAGAGGATAAAGGCATTCGACCTATAATTTCCAATAACAGCACCCCTACAGGAAAACTCGCAAAATGCCTTCAGCAGTTTATCCAAAACAAATTTCAATTCAAATAAAAGTATTCAATAACCAATACCTGTCATCTGATAAATATACTAAAGAATTTAAATATATACAACAAATGTAAATTAATCTCATTTGACATCAAAAACCTATACACAAACGTCCCCATTACTGATACAATAAAAATAATCAACAATTTCCTTCTTGATAATCTACACAGACACCCATCTTTGAGTTTCTTTGACATTGCAAATATAATCGATCTGCTGCATACTGTTACAAAGCAGGATTTCATGCGTTTTGATGACAAATATTACAAAATGGCCGATGGTCTACCCATGGGCTCATCCATTTCAGGACTCATGGCTGAGTTTTACGTTAACAACCTTGAATCATAACGAGGACTATTGTTTTTTATGGACGTTATGTCGATGACATCCTAATTGTATACAGTGGTAATAATACGCAAATATCTGCATTACACAACATCCTCAATAACATAGGCCCACTAGATTTCACCCTCCAAAGAGAAAATAATAACAAATTGCAATTTCTAGACATCACTATCACCAAAAACCTGGAATTTAATATATTAGAGTTTGACATATACAGAAAAGCAACTACCACTGACATTATAATCCCCAAAAAAATCCTTTAACTCCAACTCTAACAAACAGGCAGCTTTTCATTTCCTCATAAACCGACTTTTTAATGTACCCCTCAACAGCGAGAATTTTAACAAGGAATTACTCAATATTTTACTAATTGCTAAAAATAACGGTTATAACAAAGCTTTTGTTCAGGATATTTACAACAATATATATGAGAAACGAGTTTTAATAGTATATTATTCTATGAGCAAGTAATGTAAGAGAAATTGCCATTACTTGCGAATGGAATACTATACTTTTTCTACGACCATGCAACGAAATTTTATAAATTAATTTTTGTGCATATAGGGACAGCTGTATGTCACTATGACGGTTTACAGGATTTTGACAGATTAAAATTGTTTGGTGCGCCTTGTCACTTAGCGACGTTGTCAATGCCTTGACAATGTCGCTAAGCAGTGTATCAACAATTTGGAAATGAAAAATCCAGAGCTGTGATTGGTTCTAAAGCCGTGAGGAATGAAATATTTCTCACTACTGGCGGGGTATGAGGAGCCAGGAATGAAATATTTGTCATGTGTGTGGGGAATGGTTAGTATTACTTATCATAAATTGCCATGATAATGAATGCATTCCTCAATAGGAGTAGAAAAATGCCATTTATCCTAACCATAGCATGACTAATAGATATATTTCACTAAATTATCAGGGACATACATCGTATGAATTGCAAAACATTAAAAAATATAATATGAACATCTCTTTCAAAAACGCCTACAAAATAGGCAACTCCATTACTAACAACAAAAGCCGACCAGACCAATTAACTCGAAGTGGCATATATGAAATTACTTGCCCGGAATGTGGCAAACAATATATTGGACAGACAGGCCGTTGCATCGGCATTAGATTTCACGAACATACACACAACAGAGAGTCATACTTACTTACGTATAAACACATTCAAGAGACAAAGCACAAAATTGAAAAATCCAATATCAAACTCCTCCACGAAATTAAAAAATCCAAAAAAAATAACATTTATGAAGAGTTTGAGATTTTCAAGAGACATGTAAGAGCACCAGGGACCCTATTCTCGTCATCTTTTTGAAGCGAATGATTCTTTCCGAATGTGTTCGAATTATTAGGAGAGTCGGAGTGGGGATACCACGTATTTAGGAGCACGTTACGAGCAAGTCTTTTCGAATGTGTTCGAAATGTGAGGAGCTTCCTTGTTCTGCCGATGCCCGATAGGGCGCGTGGCGTGTTTATTATTGTTCTTGGCAACAGTTTGACAAAACTAACCTATAAATTTTTGGTTATGCTTTGCATGCTATATTACGGCGCTTGAAGCATAATTGAAGCATAAATATACAAGCGAAGGCTTAAAGAATTACTCGGGGTTACCCACACTTGGTAAGTATCTCACAAGTCACAACTACACGTTATTTATTATTAAATTTGCAGTAAAATGGACGAGCTCCCGCAAATTCAGCTTATCGAAGAGCGTTAAGCCGCAAATAGGCGACAAATTGATAGGAATGATGTAGCTACACCTCTTGAAGTGCTCACAGATACCCAATTTGTTCGAATGTTCCGATTAAGCAAGGAATTGTTTTGGAAGCTTGTCGAACTGTTGCGACCATTCTGACGGATGAGACTAAAGATACTGCGTTGGATCTTGAAACGAGGGTAAGAACACTAATGGGGTAATATGTATAATAAAGTGTAATTATAACATTGTTATAAATTTTAGATACTGACCGCACTGCGGTTTTACGCATCGGGTTCTTACCAATTGGATATATTATACCGATGTATAAGAGACGTAACAGATGCATTGAATCAACCGGAAATATTTGATACGTCGCTCAAATTTCCATCAAACATTCATGAGCTTAATTTTTCGAAGCTTCGGTAAATGATAACGTTACACAGGTGGACTACGTTTTACCTCACACATTGCTTGTAGATTCTTTGAGAAATATCAGGTTCCAGGCATTATAGGCTGTATTCATTGCACTCACGTAGCCATCTGCCCACCCGAAGTATCCAGAATATGTGTATTTGAACCGTAGAGGGTACCATTCGATAAACGTTCAACTGGTAGGTATACAGGGAATCATAAGAACTAGTACATCTGAAACCAATACATCAATTTTAGATTTGCGACTCTGATCTAAGAATTATTAACGTCAATGCTCTGTATCCGGGAAGCACTCACGATGCCTTTATGTGGAATAATTCAAACATCCAAAATGACTTGAGGAATTTTCAGGTAGCCGGCCACAGATATTCAGCCCAGTACCTAAATGGGTCTTTCGGAGATGACGTTAAGTAAAGGGAAACCCTTTACATATTTATTTATTTCTATATATATTGTTTGTAATTTTTGTGATATGTGGATATGTTTTCTTGTGACAATTAAATGTATGCGATGGAAACGGAAAGTGTTGAAATTAGGTACTGTATGTATATGAGTTCTAGTTGACTACCTTACTGATGTTAGTTATACTTAAAATAAAGAAAGTTACCAATTGTTTATATTGTATTCAATTTAATATACTATTAAAAGTTATGTTGTGTTTTATTTGAATATTTGTGCCATAAAGACTAAAGAAACACAGGCTTACATTAAGTTTAGAACAGCAATTACATAATACTTTCTCAATTGAATAACTTGCAATAATTCAGCAAAATAGTGTCTTTGGCTTTTCCATAATTTGTAATAAATAAATAAAGAATGTTAAACTAATGATTGGTACCAACAACATTCTCCAAAGGAAAAGTGTTGAGAAGATGCGGAGGCATTTCAATCATCGCTTGAACGTCTTAAAAAACGTGAGGTTTCAATTTGTTATTAATATTTTTAGATCTATATTTTTCACAAACTGTACAATTTTTTATGTTCAACTCTATTTCTTGATTCATTCTGGGCCAGTAAAATGTGTTATTGGCTGTTAATTTAGTCTTAACTATTCCTTGATGAGTTTCATGTAATAATTTTAACATATCTTTTTGAAGTACTTTCGGTACTACTAATCGAGCTTGATAGAAAAGTAAATCATTTTCCACATAAAGATCTTCTTTTATGTCCCAGTATGAATGTAAAGCTGGGTTTAAAGTTTTTCTACTGTTTGGCCATTTAGTTTTACAATATTGACTAATTTGGCGTAGTTCCTTATCCTGATTTAAAGCATTTTTAAATTGATCTTTTTGTTGCTCACTTATTCTAAAATGTTGTGAGATGGAGTGTACCATCTCATCTGTATCATTATCAGGTTCAGCAATAGCATTATGGTTTCTTGATAAAAGATCTGCAATGTGCATTTTTTGCCTGGACAGTGATTAATTTGAAAGTCATACTTTAATATTTTTAATTTTAATCTTTGTAGTCTGTGATTATAGATTTTAGATATAGGTTTCTTCATAATAGAAATTAATGATTTATGATCTGTGATTACAGTAAACTGACGTCCATAAATATATAAATGAAATTTCTTGATCGCATATACTATTGCAAGCAACTCCTTTTCAATCTGCGCATATTCTTTTTCTGTGCTATTCAATGCTCTGGATGAATATGCAACTGGTTTACCTGTCTGAAGTAATACTGACCTAATACCGTCTTGTGATGCATCTGTCTGTATTACTGGTTCTAAAGTGCTGTCAAAAGGTGATAAAACAGGTGCTTGACATATAGTTTTGATATTGTTTAATGTATTGGTGTGATTTTGTGTCCATTGGAAACAATGATCTTTCCTGAGAAGTGCTCTCAAGGGCTCTGTACATTCTGACAAATTCGGTATATCAGCCCTTAAATAATTTATCATTCCTAGTAAGCTTTGTAACTCTTTTTTATTCTGAGGTTCTCTTAATTCCTTAATTGCTCTAATTTTATCTGGATCGCAATGCATTACATTTTGATCAAAAATTTGTCCTAAGTATTTGACTGCTTTCATTTTAAACTGAATTTTATTCTTATTGAATTTTACATTATGTTGAATGGCTCGTTTTATTACCATATCAATTATTCGGTCATGCTCTGCCTCATTAGCTGCTGCAATAATCAAGTCATCAATATATACTGTCACTCCGGGTATGTCAGCAAAATATTTTTCATTTATTTTCTGAAACCACTCAGGTGCTAACTTTAGACCAAAAGCTAATCTATTGAACTTATAAGAGCCAAAAGGTGTACTAAACGTGCATAGCCTGCTACTGGCTTCATCTAGTGGCACTTGATAGAACCCATCCTTTAAGTCTAAAGCTGTAAATATTTTTTTGCCTTTTAAGTTCATAGAAATATCCTCTAATTTTGGTATTATATAATACTCTCTGTCTATCGCTTTGTTTAACTCTTGTGGGTCTAGACATCACCTCAAACTACCATCTTTCTTCTCTATAATTACCAGGTTGCTTACCCATTCCGCAGGCTCATTGACTTTTGAAATTATCTGTCTTGTCACTAAGTCTTCTAACTTTTTTTTAATCTCTCTTTTATAGCAATGGGTACTCTGCGGGCGGGGACAGCAACTGACTTACAGTCATTTTTTTATTTTAATGATACATTTATCTGTGAATTGTCCGACACCTTCAAATATTTTTCTCTTCGCTTGAACAAATTTATCTACATTTTCATACCCAACAAAAACTTCACTTATAGTCTTAATATAGCCAAATTTGTGTATGTCATGCAGCCCTAATAATGACCTACTATAATTATTATTAACTATGAAAAATGTACTATTATATTCCTTATCATTAATTTTTAATTCTAACTCTATCTTAGCTATTGGTTTGATCTTACTGCCACCAAACGCTTCCAGTATTGTCTTCGTCTCCGTTAGCCTTTTCTGGATTCCGGGGTTTTCTCTCTTATCTGCTCGTAATCTTCTTCCTTCAGGATGTTTACTTCTGCTCCTGTGTCCAGTTTGAAAGTGATCACCTGACCTTCAATCTCTATCTTCTTTGTCCATTCTTTCCTCTGTTTCAACTCGTTGACGGTAACACTTCCTACGAACACATCTTCTTCTTCGGATTTATCGTCTTCTTCTCCGTTTTCTTTTAACTCCTGGACCTTGGTTCTCATTCGGCACGCAACCGCAAAATGGTTATATTTTCCACACTTCTTACTTTTTCGTCCATATGCAGGGCAATTTCTATTTGTATGTTTTGTTTTGCACCTCTTACACTCAAATTCTTTCTTCTCTTTTCTTTTTTCAATTCCACCTTTTTTATATTCATTTTTCTTTACTTCATCCACTGAGGCTTTTTCTGCTTGCTGTAGCTCTTTTATTTGCTCTTTTGTTTTTTCGTAAGTTCTACATAATTCAATACATTTACCAATCGTTAGGTTTTCCATACCTATTAGTTTTTCTTGCAAGGTGTTCTCTTGTATGCGGAGGACCAACCTGTCTCTTATCATTTCATCAGCATTCGTAAACTCAGAATTTGTAGCAATTTTCTTCACGTCGTTGAGGAATATATCGAACGGCTCACCTGGCTCTTGTTTTCGGTTATAAAATATGAACCTCTCATAGAGTACGTTTTTCCTTGGCGTCATATATTCATCAAATTCCTTGATCACTCTGACGTAGGATTTTCTTTCAATATCAGTTAGTGTAAAATTGTTGTAAATATCAACAGCTTCTTGCCCAATTATGTTTAGGAAAAGGGCGATTTTAATTTCATCGGTCTTACTCGACTTTTCGGTAGCCAGCATATATATTTCGAACGCCTGCTTGAACTTACGGTAGTTCTCGGCCACGTTACCGCTGAACTGCAATGGTTCCGGTATTCTCGCCTCCATTTTGATATGTGGTCCACTCACGTACAATCTCTTTGTGTTTTCTTCTAATATTTTATTTATTTATTCAATGTTTACTCACTTCTTGACTGCGCCATGTTGTGTTTGTTGTAGATATGAGTGAAACACTTGATGTTGGTCGGCTGTATTTATTAAATAACTCAGATAGTTTATTACAATACAATGCTCTGTATGCACGTCTTATTGCTACGCGTGTCTGCACAATGCTACGTGTGTGTGGGTCAACTACCTAACCAGTGCATAGTCGGTATTACAGGTTTCTTTATAACATATTACAGATTTCTTAAACAGATAGCTAATACAATACATAACATACACAATGTAATGTACTGACCCTCGATTTATTTGCAGCGTGGCCTGAAGACGAAACTTATAGTTTTGAAACGTATGTAGCCACAAGCTCTCAATAAAACAACACCAGACCACACTACCTGAGTTTTATTACTGTAATCTAAATGAAGTATTCTTGATCGCACTTGCTCGATATTTATTATACCCATGCCCAATTTTAAACAATTGCTGCTCATGTCGTGATTTTAGAAATAACATCTGAATTATGTTTTTGGCGCTACTGCGACGTAGTTTCACTTTACGACAATGCAATATTTGAAAAATTCAAATAAATTAAATAAATAAAGCCACACTTTTCATGAATCGGCGTCGTATTTTACCAATTTTTCCATCCATATTCGAGTCTAGACAGTGTGGCCATCTACGGTGTTCTCGTGAACTAGACATCATTCGACGAAGATAGTAATGGGTCTATCTCTATCTACCATGTACCATACAAAAAAGTATGTAACTGGCTAAAATTCACATTTATATTTTACTGGCCAGATTTTGAGAGCTCTAACCTACAAATCAGATATAATCTGAAAATGAAAACACCGCACAAAGCAGTCTGGATATGTCGGGAAGGCAGGTGTAAACCCGCAGCACTTGGGCCACAGTAGGCCCCCTGTACTAACTTCCCCAAGACGGTAGGCTTAGCCGTCCAGCCAACGCACTTTTGTGGCGAAGGCTAAGACTGTACCAGGCTCCGCAGTCCTGATTCCGCTCGTTCCAGCCTCTATAACTCCAAATATGGAGTACCTGAGTTCTTGAAGGGTCTCGCAGTCACATAATATATGTCGTGCTGACGCTTCTTCTTCTCCGCATCCTCTGCAGATGTCCGTATCGCTGTAGCCTAGGGTGTACATGTGCTTTAGAAGATGGCAGTGTCCTGTTAGTAATCCAGTGACTAGTCGTAGATTCTTCCTAGACATCCTCATATATAGGGCAGTCCTCTTAGCGTTGGGGTAGCAAAGCATTTCTTTCGCCTGTCGACTGCCTGGTAATTTATTCCAGTGGTCTAGGAACTTTCTTTCAGTTTCTTTCCTTACTAATTCTAATTCTGTAAGTGCTGACATTGTTAGAGCGAGGTAAGGTTCTGGCGAGCATGGGTTCCTGCCGGCTGCTTTGCGTGCCAGCTTGTCCGATCTCTCTTGCCCAACCTCTCCTGTGTACCCCTTTACCCAGCAGACCGTTACATCATTCCTGCAGGCCGCCTCACAGAGGGACGTACAAAGCAGTATTCCAATCGAAATGAGGAGATTAGAGAAACATGCTATTATTCTATCAGATATCAATCAGGTTTGTTCCTAAAGAAGTATACTATTATTTTATTAAAAACACTATGTCAATTATTAGGTTAGTACCTACCAGAGTATGACCAGAATTCACTGCCGATTGCTGTTTTATCCATTCTATTACCAGAAAATTCAAGCTTCAAGTATGGTATGATTAGAAGCTCAGAAGTATGGTATGATTCAGAAGCTCATTACGTTTGTAATGTTGTAATTGTAATTGGATTCGAATTACATTACGGAGAATCAAAATCCTGATGAACTATTTTGCTGATCGAACAGGATTTCTAGACAAGAGATGTGATGAACTGACAATAAAATCACCGAGGTATGCTGACGATTACTGATTTTTTATCAAATTTCTTGGTAATATTACTGGAAGATGTCTATAATATTATTATATGATAAATGTTGTATAATGGGTCATAGTCGACTTGTCAACCACTCACCCTAGATGTTTTCTTCTCAAGTACAAAGTGTATGGAGAATTACGTTTAAGACAACAAACCGCAGATAGTATTGAAATTAGCCCTGAAGAACCGAACAAGACGTACTATTACTGACAGTAGACGTCGCTGCATCAACGACGCGCCAATCAACACGCCCGCCACGAACACGGCACGCCTTCACTACCGCGCTCACCGCGTCAACCAATAGTAGCGCCAGGACCAGCAATGGGCGGGGCCTGAATACGGACTGACAACAGGAATAAGAAGGGCCCCGGATCAGCCGTCTCCCCAGTCCAGCTCCAGCCGTCTACCCGATCACCACTTGAAATTGTTCATTGTTTGATTGTAATAGTTTAATATATTCGTTGGTGTTAACGTTGTTGGTTTCATTGCTACCCCGACCCGGTAACAATTGGCGCCCAACGTACCTCTGCCTAATGCAAAAGAACACGAAGCGTTCGGATCACTACGAGCTCAGGGACCCTATTCTCGTCATCTTTTTGAAGCGAATCGTAACTTTTCGAATGGAGTAGGGATATCACCGGTTGCCCTCTGGTTCGTTTCTAGGTTGTTGCTAAGAACAATAACGCACGCGCCACGCCCATATTTTTCAATCAAACGTATGGGAACGTATGGGCGTGGTGCGTGTGTTATTGTTCTTAGCAACAAGCAAACTTGCTCATAGATACGGGCAACCGGTGATATCCCTACTCCATTCGTAAAGTCACGATTCGCTTCAAAAAGATGACGAGAATAGGGTCCCTGGTCTCTCAGCCAACGGACGCAGCCATCGGACAGCACAGAAGTAGAGGAACCCACACCGACCACAACCAGGGACAGCATGGAAACCATCAACACACCAACTAGCGAACCCACAGCGCATCAAGAGAACGTTCAAGTCAATGCTCAAACCATGGAAACAACGTGTGTCTGTCTGACAAACCTAAACAAACTTATCCGACTCAAGGAAGAAGAACCAGCCCCGTCTTTCAGCGGTGACCCACTCGACGACCCAGAAAAGTTCCTGCTAGAACTGGAGGAACACCTACAGCACCTCCAAACTCCCGACACCAAGAGGATGAAGATAAGATAGCAATCAAGTGCCTATCCGGAGCAGCCGCCGAGTGGTATGAAAAATACGACGATTTTGAGTTGGAGTACGAACAGTTCAAGAACCGACTAGTGAAGGACTTCAACTGTCCAAGGATCCTCTCCGCAATAAGTGGACAATACTACAGCAAACATCAACAACAAGGAGAGGACGTGTTAGCTTTCTTGAAGCTAAAATCGCGACAAGCAGCCCGTCTGAAGAGGAATGCCATGGAGGACATCGATGCCTACATCTCCTTGATGCTGCCAGCCATGCAAGCACACCTAAGGAACCCGCCTACCTGTCTTATCACGCTACGAGACGAAGCTATCGCCATAGAAGAGATACTGAGGAAGTCCGGAGCCCTCCCAAGTCGAACCGTCATCAAAGACATAAGGGACAAACTGCCAAAGTGTCGCTACTGCCCGATGAACCACTGGCACAGAGACTGCCCGATCCTCCATTCCAGCACATCGGGAAACGAGGGAGCGGCCGCCCGCCAGCCCGAGCGGCCGCTGTAAATCAACTTCAGACCACGAACAACAACCCAAGAGCCATCATCTCGGCCAAAATCCAGGACAAGACATACGCAGCTCTCCTGGACACAGGTGCAACCTACAATTTCATCTCGGAAGAAGTCACGGACCACTACAAGAAGGAAACGATCCCGATCAATCTAGCCAACACGACTCAACAGTCTAGGAAGGACAACAATCCAATTCTCTGTAGAAGGACGGACATTCCGGGAGGAATTTATGGTGACCCCTAACCTCGCGCACCCGATGATCCTCGGCGAACCATGGCTGATCAAGGAACAAGTGCTGTTTGATTTCCAACGTCAGTGCATCCACGCCGGCAGACAAAGGAGGGATACCTTTTTTTGGAGGACTCCTACACCCGCCATCCCGTCACGCACCACACCACATCGTACCAATCAACGGATTTCCGACTGAATTCAAGGACAAATTTGCCGAAGTCACACGGCAATTCCAAGACGTATTCTCGACGAACGGTAGATCAACAACGGGCTGCACAAAACACCACCTACGGCTGATACCCGGTTCAAAACCCTTCCGAACACCGCCCTACCGGTACGCCACACACAAGAAGGAAACCATCACCCAAGAAGTGGAGAATATGCTCAGGGACTGTATTATCGAACCCAGCCAATCCAATTACTCCTCACCAGTTGTAATTGTGAAGAAAAAGGACGGCTCTCCGAGATTCTGCGTTGACTACCGGAAACTCAATGCCCAGACCCTCGATGAATCTTCGGCTCTTCCAGTAATCCCAGAAGTCCTAAGAGATCTGACCAGCGCATCCGTATTCTCAGTGCTAGACCTTAAATCAGGATACTGGCAGGTTCCCATGGCAGAGAAAACCAAACACCTGACAGCCTTTACCACACCAGATAGAGCATCCTACCATTTTAAAGTGATGCCATTCGGACTGAAGATCGCCCCCTCAACCTTTCAAAACATGATGATCCAAGAAGTGCTGCCAGGCGATCTGCGGAAATTCGCCTTTGTTTATTTGGACGACGTTATAATCTTCAGTGATAACTGGGAGGACCACTTGCACCATCTACACCGGATAATGGAGCGACTCCAGAACCATAATCTACGCCTCGCCAGAGAAAAATGCCGGTTCGGGATGACTGAGATTGACTACCTGGGCTACCGCATCGTTCCCGGAGGCATCGAACCACTTCCAAAGCACATAGAGGGAATCGAATCCGCTGAACGACCAAAAACCAGGAAGCAGCTACGCAGCTTTATAAGTCTGTGCGGTTGGCTACGGGATTTCATCCCGCACTGCTCTCAGAAAATGAAGCCCCTCACGGACCTTCTCCGCGAAAAAACCAAATTCGCATGGAACCACGAAGCAGAACAGGCATTCCAAGAATTGAAGAAGACCCTAAAGAAACCACTCTACCTACACGGACCGAACTTCAAGGAACCGTTTATCCTTCAAACGGATGCCAGTGAAAAAGGCATCGCAGCAGTCCTATACCAGGGAAGTGACGAAAGAAAAGTGGTCAGTTTCGCGAGTGCCAAACTTAATCCGACACAGGAAAAATATCATGCGAACGAACTCGAATGCTTCGCGGTGATCTGGGCCATGAAGAATTTCCGGCCCTACCTAGAGGACAGACCCTTTACACTTCGGACCGATAACCGCAGCCTACTCTGGCTAAAAACTTCAAGCAACCAGAACTCGAAACTCACCCGCTGGTCGCTGTTAATGCAGGAGTTTAAGTTTGAAGTGGAACACGTGCCAGGGGAGAAAAACGAATTAACGAATTTCTTATCCCGCTTACCATCACCGGAGGAGGAGCCAAAGCAACACGATGACAAAGAATATTCACCTTCCACCACCAACCAACCCCATAAGACAGGACTACCATTCCTTGCCGTCATCGCCACAGCAGACCTAGCCAACCTGGCAAAGGAAACCCAAAAGCAGAACAACAGTGCAAGGAACCTCATACAGTGTTGGAATTGGATAAATGAACACGGACCCACCAACCATCACGAAGCAAAAATTCTAAGGGAGTACATCGTCATCGACGACCTCCTATGGAGAAGAGGCACTGAAAAAAGCAATAATAGGCTAGTGACACCCGTGGACATGCACAAACACATTTTGCACACCTACCACGACGCACCTACCGCGGGACACCCAGGAGCCGAAGAAACTACAAGAGCCATCAGTAACCGGTATTTCTGGATGGACATGGAAAAAGACATCCGCCTTTACGTAAGATCCTGTTGGGCCTGTGCGGCCCTAAAGCGAGGACCACTACAGGACAAAGCACCACGGCACCCCCATGAACCAACCACACCATGGTGATGGGGAATATTTCCAAGGTTTGGCTACCCTAGGGCCATCCTGTCAGACAACGGCCCCCAGTTCCTATCTACCAGCTGGGACAGCGCAACCAGGAGATGGGGCTGTATACATTGGACGACACCAGTCTACCACCCCCAAGCCAACCCTACGGAAAGACGGATACAGGACATCAAGAAACCGGCCGGAACTCGAACACCTTGGATCAACTCCTAAACACAGCCCTGTTCAACGTCCGGTCTAGGAGGAACGCCGCCACAAAGCAGACTCCGGCCGCTCTACTCTTAGGGTATGAACTAAGAAGACCCGGCGAATGGTTTATCGAAAACCAAAATCTAGACCCCAACATCGACAGAGGGGAAGAAAGACGAGAACGAACACGTAAGGCTCACAGAAACGAACACCAGTACCGCCAAAGGTATGCCGGCGAGGAGCCTGCCATCATCCAATTCGCTTCAGGAGACCAAGTGATGGAAAGGGTGAACAAGCGCCCTCTAGGACCATTCGACCCGCGATGGACAGGACCACATAAAGTGATCAACGCAGCAGGAGGCAACACATATTGGATTGTAAGACAAGGAAGCAGGCATCCCGTGAAGCGATACGTGAACGACCTACGCCCAGCGCCTCCACCACGTCACCAACAACCGTCACACAACCACCAACAACCCGCCGATGCAGCACCCTTGGAGGGGGGTATTACCGACAGTAGACGCCGCTGCATCAACGACGCGCCAATCAACACGCCCGTCACGAACACGGCACGCCTCCACTACCGCGCTCACCGCGTCAACCAATAGTAGCGCCAGGACCAGCAATGGGCGGGGCCTGAATACGGACTGACAACAGGAAAATTTTTGTGATTTTGTTGATATAATATAGTATTAATAAAGCTATATAATATTATAAAGCTTATGTTGTCTAATTGTCTTTTATAAATTATATATGAATTACGAAATGGCAAATAAAGAATAAGTTATTAAGTGTTTGTTTTTCTTATACATTATCAGATCCCTGTGCTGTTGATGTACATACGTATGTAATATCGACCCATGCGACGAAAACTTGTAACTAAATTTAGTTAGTTAGTTACGATAGTCTGCGTTATTTGGGTCGATATGTATACTTTTGTTTTTCATTAGCCAGGCATAAGTGTATTATTATCGGCTGAGAAATGAGTGCATAATCTATCGCACCAAGAGAAAGTAATCTGTGACCAAAGGAATTGGTACGGGTTTTGTATTTTAGGAGGTATAAATGTATATTATATATGGGCACATAACTCAATACACTTTCAAATATTCCACATATTCGTAGTACATGTGGGTGTATTCATAGTACGTGCAGATATGACTTCATAAACCGTAGACAAATGTTGAAATTATATAAATATATGAGAAATATCTCAAATTCTCAACATAGGTTATGTCAACAATTTATCACAGTAATTTTGAGAGTTATACCGTGTTATATTGCCTGATTACGTGTGCAAAAATAAATTGAAACAACGCTAAAGACGTTAGATCGTATAATGTTGACCGCAAGTCGGCGAAGTCTAACTTGCTCTAAACTGGCTTTAGCGAAAACGTCGACAACCCCGCTCAAAGGCTAATTCTCAACTGATTTTTCCAACCTTATCGAAAACAACCAAGCCGCGGTCAATCAGCTGTTGGGCCTGCCCCTTAAGTTAGGATTTGTTATTTCCTTGAGGTGTTTATTTCTCGATTATAGTTTATAGCTAGTTTACCGTGTACTTATCGCATAGTTTTTCGGTTTGTTATTGCTTCCGTTTCGTTTTTATCGTCTCTATTCGAATATTTTAGGTGGATAGGTTACTTTTCAACGTGCCGAATATGGTAAACGAGTATCAAGATGTATTGAGCTATTCCGGGCTGCTAATTTGTATACAATACAACAATTACATGAATGGCATCATTCCTCCGAGTAAATCTTCTCCGCAGCTGAATTGCTATACAGTTCAACCGATTATGAAAGGCGACGAAATGCGGTAAAATATATAAATGGTCCTACATGTTGCAAGCAGTTTGATTAACTATATTTGTCAAATAACACTGTACAAGACGTGAGTTTTATTTTCTTTATAAAAACACCTTTTTTTAAAAAGTATAAAAGTCTATTTATTCACTTTAGTTGGTTACAAATTTATTGAGCGAATTTAGCGGAAAGCGTCTAAGCGTGATTCTAACGACGAAGAGCTAACGACGTATCTTCGCGTGCGTGCCTTATATGAAACATTCTTATCTAAGACTATTTGCTGCATAAGCGTTTACTACTATAATTGTCGGTCGCATAACTCCTCCGGCCGAAGAGGGAAGCATCATCTGGAGCTTCATTTTGAGAAGGTCAGGTGATGACTCTCGGGTTCTGGATTACCGTGGGCGGCCTCTGGTTTGCTATCGGCGGCCTTGAGGTAGTTCGAAGGGTCGGTGTTTGCTGCCTTTGCACATGTTTGGAAATAGCGCTTTGTTAATACACCTAGCAAAATACAAAATATTAAAATATATAGAACAATTGTCCAAACTGTTATTGGCCTTTCGTGAAGTTCAGGATCCTGCAGTTGACGTAAGTCGTCGGAGAGGTCATCTAGATTTTTGATGATCTTAGTGATGTTCTCCAGGTGTACTGATTATAGTTCCTTGAAATCTGTTTTCGAGGTCGGCAGTTGAGTCCCTTGTAGAGTGAGGTTGATGTCCGGGATTTCGGGTCTGCTGTTTGTCCTGTAGTGGGTTTCATATGTTCTGAGCATAATACCATCGGCATTTAGTGAACAATCCGGCGTTAGTTTGATGAGGCAGGTATCTTCGAGGACTTCAAGTTCTTGTTGTTTTCCACAGATCTTCTTAACTTTCCTTGGAGCAGGGAACACCATGATCCATTGGTCTTGTGCAACTTTGTTGACCCATACAGTGTGGATATTTTCTGTTTGGTAAATGCATCTTTCGTAGTTGTTGGAGAACGATAGCAGTTGCACTTCACACGGGAAGTCTTCGTTTATTGCGGAATCGACAGCGGAGTTGCACAGATACTCTGTAGGTACGACTTCTAAACATTGATCATGCATAGATGCAAACCTGTACTCGTTAATTGCCAGGTAAGGACTTTTAGGGAGGATCGAATGAAAATTTGTTGTATTTCCTTTTATAGGTAAAGGAGATATGGTGTAGTAGTTGTAGGGAATTGGTTCCACTAAAGGAATCATGAGCATGAATACTATACTGGTTGATTTGGTGTAAGCTTTGACTGTAATTACGCGTTCCAAATAGTAAGTATTGGCGATAGTTGTATCAATGGGCAGCTTGATCGATGTCAATAGGGTGCCTATGTGAGTTAGTTCGTGCATCAAGTCTTCAGGGTCCATTATAGATGGATGGTATGAATTTGACTTAGCGAATGTCATTGCGTTGATTAATGTTTCCATGATATCGTTAATATTATTGATCATAAATATTAGTTGATTAAAAATAGCATATATTGTGATTTGCTTAAATTCTTGGAGGTTGTAGAAAGTAAAATTTCTAATTGCATTTTCCATCTGTATCATTCTTGATTGATTAATAATTTGGTTACTTCGAATGGTACTAATTGAGTTATTAAATTCCAGAATCGCTTGTTGTGCTAATGTAATTTGTTTACTGACGATTGTTTTGATTTCTTTGTGGGATGTTATGAGTTCTTGAATTGCACTGTCATATCGTTTGGCATCTTCGTTGTCCAGGTTTCCCGTAATCGCCTTCACCATGTTTCCTATGATATTTACTGCTCCTCTTTTGGTTCGCCTTGTATCTGTTGGTAGTATTTGCTTCTTAAGCTTTGCCATCTTTCTTGCATTGGTCGTCAGGATAGTGATATAGTTGTGCATTTCTTGTGTGTAATGATCATTATGTTTATAGGTTTTCAACGCTTTCATCCAATAATCATAATTTTGCTTAATTTTTTCAATTTCTTCGATTAATGGTTTGAATTCATAGACATCTGCAATATTCCAATGACTGTTCACGATTTGGGCTGTTCCAAGTCGAAAAGGCAACAATCCGGTATCTTTAGTAATCTTTTCTATTTTTACGTCTCCTCGGCATTGTCGGACAAACCGGCAAACCTGAAACAATTGAGTGTTTCAAATGTCTTGTATGGAATTTCTTATCTCCTCGTCTTGTTTTTACAATTACGGTCTCGTCGTCATTCAGTTTTAAAATCTTGTAAGGTCCGTCATAAGGGTTCTGTAATTTATTCCTACCATTATTTCGAATGTACACCATTTCGTTAATTTGAAACGGTTTTACCTTCACGTTTTCGTTTCGTTTATTTATATACTTTTGTTTATCCGATTTGTTTTTCTCCTCTATTTTCTATAAAGATGCTTAATACGGTCTTGATGATCGTTTACGTATTCCTGATAGTATTCCTTTGAATATAATAGATCCATTGGATCACGTAGAGCTGTATGACCGAATACTATTTCTAGCGGTGCACAACCTGTTGTTTTAGATATGCTATTATTGTACGCAATTATAGCTAATTTCATGAGGACATGTATAGGGTCGTTTCTTCTTTCCTTTAAACAGCTAATGTGTTCGATAATTGTCGAGTGAAATCGTTCAACGTTTCCTTGGGAGTTTGGATTCTTAGGGGTTCCGAAGTGCACGGCAATTTTGTGTTCTTGCAGCAGACGTTTAATAACATCATTGGAGAATTCGGTTCCATTGTCGCAACTAATTTCTTCCGGGGTCCCATAATACTGGAAGTAAGTTAGTAAAACGTCTGCAATATCTGTTGCATTTATTCCCGGTACTGGCACTGCCTGACCAAGTCTTGAAAATGTGTCGATGATTGTAAGGAATTTGGCTTTACCGATCGTAAATGTATCCATAAATAATTTTCGAACTGGTTTATCTGGTGTTTTTGTAAGTTGAAGTGGTGGTTCTGATGGGTGTCTGTCGTATTTAGCTTTACTACATACTTCGCATTCTTTGATGTAATTGGTTACGCTATCTTTCATGTTTTTCCACCAATAGTTTCTTGAAAGCCGGGTCAGCATCTCTTCAATTCCTCTATGATTTGTTTTTCCAGTGTGATGGGTTTCCAGTAATTCGAGTTGGTCAGTTTTATCATTTACGACTTGCACTCTCTTCGTACATCTCACTAAATCAGGTCCGTTATTATTAAAATGTCTTGTGTATACTTTACAAAAATCGTTATATAGCTGATCGTTGTCAAAATGTAAGTAATGCTTCACATTGCTGTTGGTCATATATTCTTTGATAAAATTCAGAATTTGTTCTTCATGATTTTCTAATTGTATTTTTGCGCAAGTTATTTTTCTATCTTCTTTAGTACTCTGTAATACTTTAGTGCGTTGATTATTCGACGAATTATTTGCTTGAATAAAATATTGGTTTTTCTTGCTGTCAATTGGCGTGTGGCTAATTTCGATTGACTTCTGCGGTTCGTCATCTTGATTGGAGTATATAGTGTTACTTCCATCATCATCAGGGGCGAGAAATCGCCTAAGGGTCTCCATGTCTTTGCCTTTGCTTACCTTATTTACTACTTGCAAATGATGTATTAGGCAAATCTTCGGGTGTGAATTCAATTTCGTCACGTAACAGTTCCGAAATGAGTTTATCTAGGTCTTCTCCAACAGTGGGACGGACCACTGAACTGTCATTTTCTATAGCGTTTAATTGATCAATAGTGACTCTGGAAAGAGCATCCGCATTTGTGTTCAGTTTACCTTTCTTATGTATTATTTCGAAATCATACTCTTCCAGTCTTAGTCTCCAACGCATCATTTTAGAATTGGGTTCCTTCAATTTCCACAGCCAGACAAGGGGTCGGTGGTCTGTGTAGATTTTAAAATGTCTTCCATAAATGTAGGGCCTGAAGTATTTTATCGCCCAAACGATTCCTAGGAGCTCTCTCTCTATGGTTGAATATCTTTGCTCAAAGTCACTTATCGTTCTTGCTGCGTATCATATTGGCTTGTCTTGTCCGATCTTTCCTTGAGACAGGACTGCCCCAATAGCAAACATTTGAAGCATTGGTGGTGATAATAAATTCCTTCGTAAAGTCAGGGTACTGAAGGACTGGTTCATTAGTTAATAAGTTTTTACATTTTTCAAATGCTTCTTCGTACTCCAGGTCAATAGTTATTGTTGCTCCTTTCTTTAATCGTTTCGTCAATGGTTTCGTTATATCTGCAAAATTTCGAATAAATTTCCTGTAATATCCTAGTAGTCCGAGAAACGATTTTATTTCCTTCCGGGTCTTTGGCAGTGGGTACCTTTTTATTGCATCAACCTTATCTGGATTTGGCTTAACACCTTCACTGGTTATTAAATGTCCTAAATACTTGATTTCCTTGCGTAGAAATTCGCATTTTTCTAATTTTACTTTAAAGTTAGCTAATCGGTCGAATACCTTTTGCAATTTTATTACATGTTCTTGCAGATACGTTGAAAAAACAATGATGTCATCGAGGTACACTAGGCATGTGTCTTCTAATAATCCCTTCAGGATATTGTCCATAAGACGTTGAAACGTCGCTGGGGCATTCTTTAGCCCAAACGGCATGCGCTTGAACTCGTAGTGTCCTTGCTCCGTGGAGAAAGCTGTTTTTTCTACGTCATCGGGGTGCATTTCGACCTGGTGGTACCCCGCGGCTAAGTCGATGCTACTAAAGTAGTGACATCTTCCTAATTTGTCAAGAATGTCCGAGATGTTCGGGATTGGGTACTTATCTTCGATCATTTGGTCGTTCAGTCGTCGATAGTCAATGACCATCATTTTTTTGATTTTTCCGTTCAGTTCTCTTGTGACAACGTTTACAGGGCAACTCCATGGTGATACACTGTCTTGAATAATGTCTTGGTCGAGTAGTTCCAATACTTGATTTTTGATGTCTCTCTTTACTTCAATTGGTTGCCTGTACATTTTTACATATACCGGGTTACTGTTTTTTAAGTTTAGCTTGTGTTTAATACAGTGTGTGAAAGTTAACTGCTGTCCCTCAATGTGGAAAATATGTTTGTATTTTTCTGTCAGTACTTTAATTGTTGCTGCTTCCTCTATGTTCATTCCTTTGATGTTCAAGTTTTCTTGGACGTTTCTTCTTTGAAGGTGAACAAGATCTTCATTTTGACCTTTTGTTAGTTGTTCGTAATTATAATATTCTTCTAGTTCGTCGATATGTGTGACATCTACAGGGTCTTGAAATATTAGACCAATCTTCTCGTCTGTGTAGTTCACGGCAATCACTAGAGCTTCATTGTTGATTATGTTTACTACGGATTCTCTGGTTTCTACTCCGGGAAATAGCTTAAATTTAGGAAATATGGCGTACCCATCCTTTTGATTGACGGGGGCTCTAATGGGTTTCGCTTGTAGAGGTTCCATAATAAATGTATGCTGTTCATTCATGAAAATAGGCATTTCCGCATGTTTTGTTGTTAGCTTTCTCTTTCGAATATCCAAAACTGCTTCTAATTTTTCTAATAGGTCGATACCGTCAAAATTTTTGCTAAAATTAAATTTGTAGAACGTGTGCTTCATATCCACATTGAATATATCGGGTATGTCCATATAAACATCGTCGTCGTGTTCCGTGAGTCCATGTGCGGTTTTTACTTTAAAAGGAATTTTTACTGCGTACATCCCAAAATGATTATAGAGTCGTGTGTTGATAAGTGTTTTAGTTGATCCTGTATCTATTAAAAATTTGAGGCCGTAGAATTTTAAAAATGGTAAAGTAGTGTTAATGTTGTTTAGATGAATTACTGGTGGACGTATTGTCTTGCTTTTTGTTAAGGGTTTTTGACATTTTGGCCAATCACATGAAAATTTACTTCATCGGCGACTTCTTCTGGCTGCTCATACTCTTCTTGTTCTGGCTGCTCTAGCTCATATGAGTACTCTTCTGCATAATCCTCTTCATAGTATTCCTCGTACTGTTGTGGTTCATTTTCTTCTACGGTATCTTGAAAATATAAACGTTGATTGTTCCAGTTGGCTTTCTGGGTATTGTTTGAAGTATTCTGACTTCTTCTTTTACTTCATTTACTTGTCCAGGTGACTTAGCAAATTGATATTTTGCAGAATTTGGCAATGGTCTTGGGTACGATTGTTGATAAGTCTGGTATGGTACGTACGGACGTGGTTGCATCGGGTACGATTGGTGCGGCACATACGGACGTGAGTGCATCGGATATGATTGATGTGGTACATACGGACGTGGTGGTATCGGATATGATGAGAATCTTGGTGGCATCATTGGTCGATTATAATTTTTGTTAGGCGTTTTTGGTTTCGTGCTCATCTTTTGGAGGTTATTATCCCTTCCAGCACGGTAATTAAAGTTTTCTACCTCAATTACATGGCTCATTGCTGTTTCCAGGTCCTTTGGTTGCTTAACTTGCACCATAATTCCAATAGTGTTGTCAATTTCTAGGAGCCCTTGAAGGTAAATCTGAAGTGCGGTGTTTTTATAATTTACCGACTTCAAATTACGGCTACTGACATCCGCGTCCTTCAATTTCACGTTTGAAAGAAGAAGTTGGAGTGCTACTTTGATCCTTTTTCCATAATCGTAAGCGCCTTTGCTTTTATTTGGTCTGAAAGCGGCTAGGTCACTAAATAAGCATTGTTCGCTTCGTTGGTCGCCAAAATTTTCAAGCAGGAGATTTTTAAGAGCTGTCCAGGTTGTTACTTCTTCGTTACTGCTCACGGTTTGCAAAGCTCTTCCTCTTAATTTTCCTTGGAAAATCCGAAGCAATAAGGCGGCTACTGCATCATTTCTTTCGCCTTCTGGTAGCCAAAATGTGTTGACAAGAAAGTCACATGCTGAGATGTATGCGCTTAGTATTGATGAATCTCCATCAAACACTGGGACTGTGACCTGGTACACTGTGGTGATGTCCTTTGTCGTATAAGGCATTTTAGTTGCGTTGATTGCTGAACTGATTTCGTTGAATTTCGTAATCGATGACACGGAAATGGATTTTAGGGATTCACTTATGTCGTCGATGTCGGTCATAAGATGGGAAAAGCAATAACGAGAACAAGTGTACTTACAATGTTAGAAGAAAATATCCTTTCATTCTGTGGTTGGTCACTATTCTGGATCACTCTATATGTTCGTTTCGCACAAACCGTTGAAACGGGCCGTTATCACGAAGATTTTATTCACTCGATAACGTCGCGAATCCTACCGACTGCGCCAGTTTTATTTTCTTTATAAAAACACCTTTTTTTTTAAAGTATAAAAGTCTATTTATTCACTTTATTTGGTTACAAATTTATTGAGCGAATTTAGCGGAAAGCGTCTAAGCGTGATTCTAACGACGAAGAACTAACGACGTATCTTCGCGTGCGTGCCTTATATGAAACATTCTTATCTAAGACTATTTGCTGCATAAGCGTTTACTACTATAATTGTCGGTCGCATAACTCGTGAGTACAGATGAAGTTGTTCTACAAGGAACTTATAATCTTATTAATTTGAACGTAGGAAAATGTAGTAATTTTAGAAAGATTGTAATATCTTTGAAGGAAAATTTGAATTAACTTGAAAGGAGCGTATGACAAGTCCATGTGCAACAAAATTGTTAAAGAAAGAATGAAACCAATAAACACTATATGTACGATATGTATACGCCGTACTAATGTAGGGCGTCGTACTTATCAGGGCAGCAAAATTTTTAAATTCAATATTGAGAAAATAGATAGTAAAATATACAACGTAATAGTTTACAGCACATCAAAATATTATTACCTGGAACACAAACAACAAGACAAGTTCGAGGCATTGAACGTACAATTATTGGAGAACAATTACGTAGTAAGACATTAAATTATAAATTAAAGAAAATAAACAACCGTCTACATAAATTTCCGTAAAAAAACTATGGAAACATCAAACCAGATAGCGTTCTAAGAAAAATTAAACAAGAGCATTTAATATCCCAAGACCGTGCATCTGATGATTTTATTGATGTGTACTTAATGGCGACAGATCATCCGGAATACATACATTCGGTTACACATCCATTCGCTGTAATAATCCAAAGCAAAGAACAAATAGGTTGTTTAAAATTAGCAACCGTTCAAAAAGATTTGCCATCATTATTTTTAGATGCCACAGGTTGCGTCCTAAGAAAAGTTGCGAATAAACAAGTGCTTTATTATTGTGGAGTGATCAATCTTGCAAACAATAGAGTATTTCCCATAACAGAAATGATCTCCATCAGACAAGATCAAACTAATTCTAACTGGCTACTAAATTATAAACGATTTTGTGTACAAATATGGAAACGTCCGTCATTTTCACAAGTCACAACTGATCATAGTTTCGCACTTATTAATGCGGTATGTATAGAATTTAATGAGATGTCCTTCACTGCATATATCCATTCTGATTGCGATCTCATGACCAATAGCGAGCGTAAATCTACAACAGTACCTATCCGATTATGCTGTGCACATGTGATTAAAAATATATTTCATACTGTAAATGATTGTTACAAGTCAACCGACACCAGAAACATTTTGAAGAAGGTTTTGGCAACATTATTTAACGTCACAGATATTTTGGATGTTGGCAAAACGATTGCCTTACTAACAGTTCCACTTGTACAAATTACAAGTGTGAAATGGTAGATGTAGCAATTGAGCAATTGAATAAAATAACCAATAACATCGTCAATTGGCAAGGAGAATTCAATTACGACTAAGACGAGAATAATATCACGACCAAAATAGGGGCGGGTTCTGCCACGGTACAAATCTTCTCCTTTTTATAGCCGCTTTAACAACATTGTTGAGACTAAAAAGACTAAAACTGAAGGTGTGTCGGTTGGAGAAATTAACAAGTAAATGGATACTCTTTTAATTTATTATCTTCCCTATATAAACATGTGGGGATCAGTTGTCCATTCATCAAGATCGAGTAATGCTAATGTTGAAAGTTTTTTTGGTATCCTGAAGAATAAAGTGCTTCAAGGTAAATTGTATATGAAACCATCACGATTTTTAAGGCAGGTACATGGTTATGTACAGTCATGGAAAAAAGTATGTTCGTATCGCTATCGCAGGATTTGAAAATAGTATGTCGGTTATATATTCTGTTATATATTCCCTCGGCCCGGCCGCTTCGCAAAAAGTTGTCCGTCACGAGGTGGTTTTTCGATGGATGTAATGTAACGGAATTTAGTTTATTTTGAGCGTGTCCGATCTTTTCCTTAATGTGATACCTTCATTGCAATGTAATAAATGTAATATGACCACAACATTTAAGTTTACGAGTAGTGCATTTAATTAAATATAAAATTACTTTTATAATAATATTAATAAACATGAAATTTGATAATATGATACGAAAATCTGATATTAAGATATTGCGTAATATCACGACACATTATTTAAATTTATTTTATCTAATACACATATTAATTACGTAAGTAAATGCCTTTGTCCAGCAGTGGGATGACGGGCTTAAGTAAGTAAATGCACAAATCATCTTATTGCCAAGGATTATCACTGAATATAGACTATTTCAGAATATTGTAATATTAAAATATATTCACTAAATGTAAATAAATTCTCTAAATTTAATTTAAATTTATATTTAGGAGTGAGCATGTATTTTGTATGAAAGGACAATAGAAATATATCTGTATTTACTTTATAGCAGTTAATGTTTCAATTATCTTTCATGAGATCTAATACATGCTTGACAACCAAAATAATATAAATTTATAGCAATAATATATGCAGGCTGTCCCACGTTTCTTCTGCAAAACTTTTTTTCAGTAAGCAAATTACTTTTTCAATTCATTAAAAAGTTACAGCCGTTTGAATTATTAACAATATCTTATTTTAAACGGCTCCAACTTCTGAAGGAACAGAGAAAACCAATAAAACCATATGAAACTTATTACTTTCTACTTTCTAGAAAAAAAAAAACATTCTAGTTTCATCTTTTGTTCATTTATAATTCGAATTATTAATATTTTACTTATAATTAATTAACAAATTACTTAAGAATACTGAAAATTAGGTTATTATGTCAATAATGATTAATGTCAAATCATTTTTCAAATCTGAAATCTGTAGTAGTTTTGGACCTAGAGGGAACTAATTTTAACAATAATGTCATCTAAATGTTCTTTTAGATGGTCGTATATTTTGGTTTATTTATTTTTTAATACTAATTATTTCATATTTACATTTAATCAAAATTCGTCGAAAATTTAGAGCTTGCTTCTACAAGCAATTATCAATTTTTGTAAATTAGTGATATACATAATTCTCATTATTTTCAGTTGTCAGATATTTGAAAAATATTGCTGTAAAGTAAATACAAAATAATAATATAAAAAGATTCTAATGATACATTCATGCTATACAAAATACATCCTTTCTGGTTATTAAGTTAAACTGCAAAATATCGTTGAAGCTAAATATCTCGAAAATACCAGTAAATCACAACTAACAAATTACCATAAATACAAATTGAAAGCAATTTAATTTTATTAATTTATTTCTATATTGTGAATAAAATGTTAATACATAAAATGAAATAACTTTCAGTAAAAATATTCACCACAAGAAATTGATTTTTGTATTTATTAACGAAAAAAGCTATTAGATGCAATAAGTTTGTATAGTTTGTTGTGTTTTATGCAATATCTTGAAATGAAATTTTCATTTTGTTATATAATAAATTATATTTAATAAAAACACAATTACATTGCAATGTAGGAATTACATTAATTTATTACACATGAGGCTAATAAATAGAAATATATAAATCATTATAAACCAATTCAAAGCATTCGAACAAGGTTTCTCAAATAATAAATTTCCGATATACGAGTATGCAGCGTAACCGGACAATTTTTTGCACTTAGCGGCCGACCGGCCGACTAGAGTAACAAAAAACTCGTACATGGATGTAACATCGACACACTGCTGAAATACGGATCAGAACATACTTTATTCCACGAGTGTACTTGGTATACATAGAGAATTACAACATACCATACCAAAAATATTAAAAAAAAACCTACAAATTCCGGCAGATGACGAAGAAACCACTGAAACCTGGCGTAAACAAAAAAACAAAAACAATCATATTTAAAAGCGAACTATAATAAGAAAATTCTGGGAACTGCAGAACCAATAAGAACCTCTCGAAATTATGGTGTCAGTTTATTTCAAAAGAACAAACTCTATTTTGAGAGTTGACAATGGTCTGCATTGTCTGCAGAAACTTTAGATATGTACCTAGACAGTAGTTTTTATATTCAAATATTTGCATATAAGTTTGCAAATCGTAAGGTCAATACATTAGAATGTTGCCAGCCATTAAATGTATATAATGGTGGTCAACAATCTTATCAAATAGGATCGGCAGAAACTTGCTTGTTTCCATTAAATATAAATAATAATCATTGGATATTGATTGTTGCAA
Organism: Melinopterus prodromus; assembly: GCA_964023965.1. Classification (NCBI taxonomy): domain Eukaryota; kingdom Metazoa; phylum Arthropoda; class Insecta; order Coleoptera; family Scarabaeidae; genus Melinopterus; species Melinopterus prodromus. The sequence continues at coordinate 35,789,227 of OZ030394.1, read as the reverse complement.
ATCTATATACCCATACATTCATGGTGCTGGATCCACTAACAAATAATCCTTCCACATCCACATATTTGGATAGAATGCAACTATTCTTAAAATCAGCTGCATTGTGACATTCAAATGCAAAAATATTTCATACCCACTTCAACGCGATTCAAATAACTGTGGTGTTTACATAATTCATTACGCCGAATGTTTTGAGTCTACACATGAATGAAGTAAATGCAACAGTAGATGTCATCCTAGTTTGTTATGGCAACTCAACAAAATATTTTGTGTGTTATTTTTGTGGTACATCATAAATGATAATAAAACAGACTTTATCCACCCATCTTGATTTTGGTATCAAAATCCAATAACAATTTATTACAATACCTGTTTTGTCCAATATGACGTTGTTATTGGTGTAGTCCACCTCAGCTTTTATTTTTAAGCAGAACAGTCAATTTTTATATACCTACATATTCGTATACATATTCATATAAATGTACTTACCGGACTTTTCCACTATAAGATTCGATCCGACTTTTTGACATTCCTATAGTCTAAGAAGAGGGCAACCAAATGGTGTTGGTTTTATTAAGATTGAACAAAGGGTTAACGAGATAGAGCCCATTGAATATCCCGATTTTTCCAAATATTCCGTGTCACCTAATCAGTTATTAATTAATTACGGACACTAATTTACATATTTAGGATCGGACTTTTACACTTTTAGATTGGCCGAAGAACGCTCGTTCGAACAGTGTTAGTTTCATTGCGATATCTCAAAGGGCACTCGAGTAATTAGACTTTTTCTATACACGTAAATTTCCATAAGAGGGGGTAGAACACGCCGACCTTCACCCACGCATACTACCTCAAACCTATGTAATTGCGTTCTGACTTTTTGTCATTCCTATAGTCGAAGAAGAGTGGAATCGAATGGTGTTGGTTTTATAAACATTGAACAAAGGGTTAACGGGATAGAGCCCGTTGAATATACCAATTTTTCCAAATATTCCGTGTCACCTAATCAGTTATTAATTTACGGACACTAATTTACATATTTCGGATCGGACTTTACCACTTTTAGATTGGCCGAAAACGCCCGTTCGAACAGTATTCGTTTCGTTGCGGTATCTCTAAGGGTACTCGAGTAATTAGAGTTTTTCGATACACGTAAATTCCCGTAAGAGGGGGCTGGGGCTAACTTCGCATAGGTAACTTTTCCGTATAACTCTCTTCAGTGATGTTCATATATCTTTCGGCCATTTTTAAATCTCAACGTCATATATGGATGGGAAAATACTTATTCCTTGCAAATTGATAATGCTCATGTTAATCCAACATTGAAATAACCAATAAATTATATTCCATGAAAATTTCCACTAAATAGGCATAATTAAATATGGCGGGGACACCAGCAACCTAGTAAGACGCATATTTCAACCCATTGTTTTTGGTGCCTATAGGACATGAGTGCAATAATTTCGTGGAGTACCTAATTTGCAATCAGTTTTGCATAGGCAACCGTATTCCATCGCATAGAAAAAAAGTAGCTTTAATCTGATGTATAATTTATGGAGATACCCTATGAACTCTGTTAACTGTTTACACCTGGCTGCCAGAGGTTGCGGTCAAGTGATCAAAGGCAACCTAAACTTTTCAAGCTCTTTACGTATCTCTCTTTACAATGAAATATAATTTAGTGACCGAAATTATTTGGAAAAAATTAATTAATTTAATTTTACCGCCACTATTTGTTGGGCAACCGTGCATAAACATATTCTTCTATTCATAATTATCTTTCAGGAAAGTATTTCGATTAAAAACATTTAGACGTAGTTAGTATCTTACAGTGGGATCTCGGACTAATAGAAGTTTTTAAGCCGAAAGAAAAAATCAATATATAGGTACAGTATGGCCCCGGAACATAAATCAGCATAAATACTGTGTGGGATATGTTCAACCCCCAAATCGCGCAAACATGAAAGTTAATTAATTATTCCAATTCTTATATAAAAATTTGACTCAATTTTCAAGTTCAAACTAAGATATGTAACCATAAAAATAACGTCTTTTGATATTTCAGTATCGAATTAATGCATACAAATTAAATTAAAATAGGATTGAAAATAATTGTGTTAAATATTTTCAATGTACATTTATATATTAACACACTATGTAAATAATGACACTGTGTTACAGTGAAAATATACTTTTCACCAGACAATGCAAGTTGTTGAGCTGGTTGAACTGAACATAATGGCATATATCAAATTTCACACCCCCAAAATCGCGATTTTTTCAAAAAAACTGTTTTTGGGTAATTGCATGTGTATAAAAATACAGAACTCCATCATTTTCCATTCCATTACCAAAACAAAAATGCAATTGAAAGAGGGGACACCGACCATTATAAAGATGTACTGTTCTAAAAGTTATGGACGTTCAAACTCAGAAGTTTCCCATTATTTTCAGATTTTCAGATAATAATAATAATAGCTTTTATTCCCAGATATGAATTGAAAATACATTCGATAATCAATATAATTAATCATTAACAATAGATAAATATGCTCCAAAAATAATTATAGTAACATCAGTGTCAATGCCCCGCTCAAAAGATTCTTCTAGTTTATCGTTAAACTGTAAATAAACAATATATTAGTGAATGTGCATACACTATGATAACCAATACAAATTAGTATTTATTCATAATTGGTGAGCGCCCTTAGGGCAAAGACCTCCCCGAGCCGTTTCCATTCTATTCGCTCCCTTGCAGTTCGATTCCACAGCTTACCGGCTATCCTGCTATCCATAGGGAACCAGTCTGTTACTTCTCTCACCCATCCGCTCTCTTTCCGCATTGTGTGTCCAGTCCAGCCCATGACCACTTCAAGGATCTTATAGTGCTCAGTATGTTACCAGTAGGTATTCTTGTTTTTATTTCCCTTATAGGTATTTTGTCTTTCCAGCTTATTCTTAGCATACTTTTGCCATTTTGCTCGGACATATTCGTGGGTTTTGTGTGTTTTTACCTGTTAGCGGCCACACTTGGCACCCGTATGTTAGGGAAGGCCTGACACATGCGTCGAATACACGGGCATTTACTTTGTTGTTGACATTACTTTTAAAAATGTGTTTCAAGGGCCAATATTTTTCCATGCCAAGTTAATTCCTCTGTTTATCTATTTGCTAGTCCATCCCCGAAACGAAATAAGTTGGCCCAAGTAGATATAATATATCTACTTATATTATTCCTTATATAATATATCTACGTAATCGATAGGTATTGAATCTATCGAGATTGGTGTTTTTGGTTGATTGGTTATCAGTTTTGTTTTTGAGTAGTTGATACATAGTCTCACCTTTCTGCTTTCTCGTCCCAGTGATACCAGTTGTTCCTGAAGTTCCTCTGCCGAGTTTCAAAACAAAACGATATCATCCGCAAAGCGCAACATAGCAAGTCGTCTTCCATTCACATTCACTCAAAAGTTGCCGCTGTCCCACTCCAACTCTCGAATCACCATCTCCAGAACGCAATTAAAAAGATCAGGAGACAGAGGATCGCCCTGTGTAACTCCCCTCTCCACCGCAAAAGATGCACCTCCTTCTTCTAGCTTGATAGCGGCCTTGTTACCCTTGTATAATTCTTTTAGAATGTTTATAAATTTGGTGTTTATTTCTGCATCATTCAGCGAGCTCCAGATTGTGTCGTGATTCAGAGAGTCGAACGCCTTGGCGGAGTCTATGAAACAAACACACAAACTGCTGATGCATTCTGTAGTTTTCTCGATAAGCTGATTTAGTATATTATGTAGATTGTCTACTGTTGATTTGTGTTTGTGGAATCCAGTTCGGTCGTCTAACTGATATTCGTCCAAAGATTTTCTCATTCTCGCTTGTAGTACTCTTGTGAACAATTTGCATATTGTTGGAACCAGGCAAATGGGTCGATAATTGCCGATATCTGCACGGTTCCCCTTCTTAAATAAGATTGTTATTTGTGCCTTCTTCTACTGTACTTGGATGTGTTCCTTTTCTAGTATTATATTGAAAATATGGTGAAGCTGAGCTATGAGTTCTTCTTTTGACGACTCTAATAATTTCGTTGCTGAGTTAATCTACGCCCGGGCATTTGTTGTTCGTTAAATTATCTATGGACCTTATTATCTCTTGTTTTAATAAGGGAGGTACAGTTTCTGAGTAGGTACTTCGTGGTGTACTATCTCCCTGTAAAGATGGGTTTGGGTTTGCATATAGTCTTGAAAAGTAATCAGTTGCTATTGATAATATTCCATTTCTTCCTTGTACAGTAGTTCAATTTTTTATCAATTTTGTTATACATTGGGTGCCTTGTGATAGCTTTTTCTTTATTTCTTTTGTGGAACCTGTATTCTCCATCGCCTCCAAGATAGTTTTTTCTTCGTGTATAATTTTATCCCGCCTTATAAGTTTTCGGACCAGTTTGTTGATTTCGCCAAGCTGTTTTCTGTCTTGCGTGTAATACGAGTTTGTTTATTAGATTCGGTTAAAATTAGACTGAGTTATCGAAGTTTAATCATCGTCTTGACATTCACACTACGCAAAACGAATATACCTTCGGCCCGACCGTAATAAATCCGTACTCTTGATTCACATTAACTAGAAATTATTTTGTTTGGTTATTACCTTGTTTTATTGTATTTTAGTCGTCTTTATCCGTCTTTATATCTAATTCTAAAAGCGATAAATTGAGAAAATTGCAAATAAAGTATAGCGATGAGTGTAGTTTTATTTTAGTATGTTGGTAGGGATGTGATATCTACAGTGTCATGAACAAATATAAACGTGCGTTTCTATTAGTGGCAATGGCAGTGGTAGTACACGCCATTATAGTATTTCTAATTGATAATTGCTAATGACTCATGTTTATGTACATGCAAACTAATATCTATCACGTCTGGTGAGAAATACTATAATTTCGTCTTCTACCACCACCATTACCACCAATCGGAACGCACCTTAAATCTGTCAGAATTTGAATTAGCTTTTTAACTTGACGTTTTGTCAAAGTGGTACCAACCTAACATTTCCTATACAGAAATATAACCATTTTTTAATTTTTTTTAATGCATGTTTGTCAAAAAGCAACTCAATAAACGTTGATGTCACTCCTGCCGAAAACTAGATAGCGCGACTCGCTCACATGCGACGGCGACGCTCCTTCTTTGGTGACGCGCCGCATCACCGCTCGTCGCGCTATTCCGTGCTTTCGGCACTTGTGACATAAATAACTCTTATTCTAATGACGTAGTGTAGGTAGTGTCAAATGCGGATTCTTTGACAATACCTACGATTTATCTCAATAAAATAGATTCTCATGCAGCTAAACTATAAACAGAATACGTGTGTATAGTTTGTTTGTTAAAATTTAAGTTATGGAAATCAAAACAATGTTGATAATTCAAGAACTGGAATGGTCTTTTCTACCCCGGTGATATGGCACCATCAAACTTATCATACGGTCGAGGATTGCTATTTTTGTGAATTGGACGTCATTTTAAGACGCGTAAATACATTAAGTATGCTAATGTTTTGACTGTAACGAAACCATTAGCTCTATAATATGATTGGGTTGAGCAACCTGCTGCTGAAGCTGAACAATCTTAAAAAGCTGAGTATCAAGCTGATAAATGCTACACTTCTGAGAATAAAGATGCAGAGTAAGTAACCCAGTACTGTTCCATTAAACGAGTGAATATTTTGCTGTTGGTACAATTTATTTTGAACCTGGAAATATAATGGACGTAAACTCTAATGTACTTAGTAACATATTATGATAGTCCGGCTGGTAAGAAAAACGAAAGAAAAAAAACAGTCATAATTTTAGAACAATGTAAATATAAGTGCTAGTCTATAATATAGTATAACGAATTCACCTATTTTTTCCTCACCATTACACGTGCGAAAAAGTGTCTTCTTAATAAATTGCTTATGGAAAATTTGCAGAAGCGCGTGCGAGGCCGACCGTCGCCCTATATGGACTACTCTACGTCGCGTTAGTTTTTAAAATCGACGCAACACGGCCTCTCGGGCGTTTTTGCTCCAAAATTCTCCAAAACTCAAATAACGTTTGAGAAACCCTAACGTATGTTCTACGTATAAGGGGTCTTGCATGATTTTACCTAACTTAACAAATAAAATCCTTAGGTGGTAAGAATACCGTGTGTAAATTTTTTCCGCTTAATAGTGTTGCACTCAATTGTTAATGAACATCAAAGTTTAAACCGCGCCAAAACGCTCTGTGACGTCATAAGCCTGGTGAGAAGCTTAGCGAGCCTAGCCCGTAGAGAGCAGCCGGAAAAATTGACCTACGGGCACGATACCAGCATCGAGTTAAATGTATAGCATCTGGAGGACGTTGTGTGCGTTCTGATAACGAATAAGTATAGTTGTGTCATGAAATGTTTGCTTGTTGTCAAAAGTGACAGTCGTCTGAGAAGACGTACGTCCAACATTAATGTCAATATTTTCACATTTTGTAGAAAGAGTGAAGGCGTGACAATCGCATCGTAACTAGCTCTTGTCACGTGGCCTTCGACCAGGCATGCTACGTCACACCAATCACAGCCCGTTCATATTTAAAGGTACGAAACCGATTTTAATATTATTAATTGCGTACGAACCGATTTTTTTCTTTAACAAAAAACGTTTGCGGACAGTTCCGGTATACGGTTGGCACTAATAAAGCGTATTAATTTTAAATTTTGAGACTTAGTGCAAGACCCCTTGTGGAAATTATGTTTGAAATAATAGTTCATGAATATCGCTCGGGACGGTTGTGCCGCGTTGACTCTTGCAATCTTTTCCGCCATCTAGTGGTTTATTGTGAGTTGTTCTTCCGGCCATTTAACGAGTGTATAGTTTTAACAGTGCTTTACAAAAGTGCATTACTCATTTTTGTGTTTGTAGCTTTGCGATTCTGTTTTTCGCGATTGAAGATGAGTTCAACGTGCAATGTTTGTGGAAAGGCCATAAATAAAAAGCTGCCTGGTCTAGGGTTGCGGTGGTCAGTGCGGCTCGTTTTTTCCACGCCAGGTGTGTCAAGGTACCGGTATCGTCTGTGCCCTCTCTGTCTATTCCCGGGTCGTCTTGGCGTTGCCCCGACTGCAGAGTGCTTAATACATCTACAACTGTTTTTCCCAGCTCCGAATACTCGGATTCTGGGCACGATGACGTTGCTGCGATGTTTGCGAGCATTCGGGGCGAACTGCGAGGACTTAATACCAGGTATGATGAGGTTGTTGCCCGGCTATCCGGCCTGGACACCCTTGCTTAACTGAACACCGGGCAAGGATTGAGGGACTGGAATCTGAGAACTCACTCTCACAACGTCGCTTGGACGACCTCGAACAACATTTACGACGCTGTGGAGGCGATAGGTACTGCCGTTGGTTTTCGTTTATCCACCGATGTTGTCGATGTTGCGCATCGGGTACACCACATGCAGCAATCAGCCCACCCTCGAAGTATCATTATTAGATTCTTTTCCGGCCGTAGTCGCGACGATCTTTTAAACAGTGAGACGACATCCAAAGATATAAGACCAAAGCCAGGAGGTAACCTTTTTCGGTCCATCAATTTACAAAAAGTGAAAGTGTCCATAATGTTATACTTTTCATCATCCTGAAGGGATGTTTGTAAGATATCAGCCACAAACTTTGAAAGTGCATAAGTTGGTGGTCCTATCGACGAGACTCTAGGGCGGAGAGGCACGTCGGGTTTATGAATCTTTGGAAGACCATAAAACTTTGCTGGAATTGAATTATATTTGATGAGGGAACTTGCCGTCTCGCTATTAATTAGTTTTTTATTTTCATATGCAGTATGATGAAGTATTGTAATCGTGCCGACAAATTTTTTTTAGTAAGTTAACAAAGTCATTGTTTCTCTTTTGATAAAATTTTGGTAGACCGCCGTGTTGCTCAACAGATCCAAAGATCCAGGAACATAACTATCCCTACACATCGCAACCGCCGTGCCACCCTTGTCCGCTCTCGTTATCAAAATGTTTGGTTCATGTCTCAAAAATGTTAAAGTTTTTCTATAAATTAAATCGAAAGGTGAAATTGACTGTATGGGATGTGAAGCAACCGACAGATAAGAGTTGGTTATAATGTTGGCAGCTCGAGCCCTATAAAAATCCTGTTGGTCAGAGGGCATTGCCTGTACAATATTCTCCACCTGTGATAGCAAAACAGCGATGGGCATATCTTTATGGGTAGCACTTATACTGAATTTTGGACCCAATGACAAGAACTTACTAATATCTTCAGGAATCGGTATTTCTGTTAGATTCTTGAACCATTTAGAGTTATTTCTGAAGGGGTTAACGTTTATCACTTCCGACTTGAGTTTATTAACCTCTTTATGTTTTTATTCTTGATCTTAGAAAATGTTTATCAAATTTAAAAAGTCATACGACATGAGTATTCTTGAAATACACAAACAGGCAATAACCCTCTGGCTCTTTCTACAATATTACTCAAACGTTCATCCAGCACATCAATATTCTTAATAGTAATTTGAATTTCGAAATTAATAATCTTGATACCCAATATGCAGTTGAAAGCTTTCACCCTTCGTGCAAGCGTTCTATCGTTACAATACAGCAGTTGAAGGAGAATCTTGGATCCGTTCACAAAATGATCGCGTTTGATATGACTCCTCCGACAATTTAGAAGGAAAATCCTTCTGTTCCTCGCATTAGCCAACTTGATGTTGATTGAAGCCCAAGTTTTGAGGGTGTGAGATGCAAATGCACCATACCTCGTGTTGATGTCTTTGTAGAAACCCATCAGGAACAATACAGTGTAAACGAAATAACGACCGTGACTTTGTAACAACTTCAGACACAAGTAACGTGGGAAATTCGGTCAAATGGGCGAAGTAAATAAAACTCCTTTTATATAGTTCGAATTTTCGAAATTTTTGACAATTTGTTGTGAAATAATAGTATACAAATTATTACTCTAATGCAACATTTAGGTATCCCAGATTTGGCATAATATTGAGTAATTTTAGCAGATAACTCTTATTTTGGTAGTCTGTAATTTAAGCTCGATGGTGTTGGTAACAAAATCTAATAACTGTTTTTTTAAGTGACATCTTTAACATCGTTAATAAATAGGTAATAAAGGAAAAAAAATGGCAAATCGAATTAATTTTTTTTGCCGTAAAACTATGTAAGAGTAGATTATAGTTGATGGAGCTACCACATTCCATTATAAAAAAATAACTTAATATTAAATTTGACAAAAACACAATTTACATAATACGGTTAGCTCAATTGAAGACCCAATATAGATCTTCCACAAGCGGTCTATTTCTTATTTTTTACATTTTTATTTACATCATGTTGGTCACTTGAAAAAATAAACAAATGTTAGATTTGTCGTCTTAATTTGCATGGATTATGAGAACTTAGCTTATTCTTATTTGTTAAAATTGCTAAATTTTATGAAATTTAAGTACGTTGCATTAGAATAGTTTTTATACTTTTAGAAAATAAATTGCTTCCGGGTTATGCCGTGTGTCAAGATTCGTTAATGCTGACGTTTTGCGCACCATGTTGCTCGCTTCTTCAGAGCTAACTGAATACTGAATACATACTTGAAAATTTGAATTGGCAAAAAAGTCTATCGATTCTTGCGATTTACCGCTTCACCGATCTACCCAGTCGGCGGTCTACAGGTCCACTTGTAATGTATAATTAATGTTTATAGACACCGCGGATTTATTACAGTCGGCCTAAATAATTCTTCTCCGTAGTTTGATATGTCTCGCCGGTCAATAAAATTTGATATTTCTGTTCATTTCAACCGATTCTAATAAACAAATGCGTATTGGACGCAAATTTAAATGGGCTTTCAATCATAAAATAGCAACAAAATATATATCATAGTTTATACAGGGTCCTGCAACTCAGCTCCCGTCTTCTGTAGCTCAGTTACTAATTAAGCTAAGAGTTTAACATTTTGCAGTATTACCCTGTCCCTCAAGGTACATTTCAAGAAACTATTTTTGATTATACAGTCTGTCCCAAAAATGTGCAACGCCATGGTACAATATTTTTTTTAAATTACATGCTATATATTTGTTTACATATTTGGAAGCCTTTTATGGTTGCCTACATACCACCAAAATTTTATTGAAATCGGTTGAGTGACTGCTCCGCAAAAAAAATAAAAACCACTAAAAATTAATTTTGCATCGTTGGGGTTAAAAATCTATAAAAACACCAAAATGCACTTCGTTAATAAAATTTTGCGATGTGCTTATTAAGTTACGTCTGGGAGTCTCGTTAACCAGGTGTCATTATTATACAGGCCGACCAAAATCTAGTGTCAAACTTGTCAAACTTCAAAGCGTGTTATTGTTCTTATTGTAAATTGGAAACCATAAATTTTTTATGTGAAACGATGCAGAATTAAAAAATACCCATTGTTTCTAAATATAACCTCAGCACAATTACCAATATTTTAAAAGTTATTCGCCAAAAACTCATTTTGCAACATTTTCAACAGCAAATTTAGGTAATAAATATCGTACGTGGCGTTGAAAAACAATTTATTTCATAAAATATAACGCATTGAAGTATTTGACATACGAGTGTACTTAATAAAGTAGTTGTTCGAAATGACTTCCATGCCCTTCGAAGCGCAAACGAAGACGAATATAAAATGACCTCGCCACTGCTCTTAACGGCCGTAATAGTATGAAATGCACTCCGGACTGTTTCTTGCATGTTTCCTGGTGTTGTTGGAGGTTCAACATATACAATGTCCTTAACGTACCCCACAGTAAGAAATCCAGTTTCGTTAAGTTCGGTGATCGAGAAGGCCAAAGAACTGGCCCGCCTCTTCTAATCTACCGATTTGGAAACATTTCGTTGAGCTGGTCCCTGACATGTAACGAGTAATGTGCTGGAGCTCCATCATGTTGCAGCCACATTTTCGCCCTTACCGTTATAAGTAAATTTTGCATTAAATTTGGCACTTGAACAACAACTTAATTAAGTACACTCAATACCTCTCTGCGTTATATTTAATCAAATAAATTGTTTTTCAACGCCACGTACGATATTTATTAACTAAAATTGCCGTTGGAAACGTTAAAAAACGAATTTTTGGCGAATAACTTTTAAAATATTGAGAATTTTGATGGGGTTGTATTTAGAAACAATGGTTATTTTTTAATTCTGCATCGTTTGACCTAAAAAAATGTATGGGTTCCAATTTAAAATAAGAACAATAACACGCTTTAAAGTTTGACAAGTTTGACACTAGCTTTTGGCCATCCTGTATAATTTGGATCAATGACACTTGGTTAACGAGACTACTAGATCTAAGTTAATAAGCACGTCGCAAAATTGTATTAACGAGGTGAAATTAGTGGTTTTTATTGATTTTTAAAGCCAACGACGCAAAATAATTTTTTTTGTTTTTATTTTTTTCTTGCGCTACAGTCACTCAACCGATTTCAATAGCATTTTGGTGGTATGTAGGTAACCATAAAATGCTTCCAAATAAGTAAAAAACTATACAGCATGCAATTTAAAAAAATCTGATGTGGCCAGGCACATGACTTTATCATACAATATATCAAATTAATAGTTTAGCTGCATGAGAGCTATTTTATTGAGATACATTGTAGGTATTGTCAAAGCATCAGCATTTGACACTACCTACACTACGTCATTAGAATAATAGCTATTTATGTCACAAGTGCCAAAAGTACGGAATAGCGCGGCGAGCGGTGATGCGGCGCGTCACCACAGGCGGAGCTTCGCCGTCGCAAGTGAGCGAGTCGCGCTATCTAGTTTTTGGCAGGAGTGACATCAACGTTTATTGTGTTGCTTTTTGAGAAATATGTATTTAAAAAAAATAAAAAATGGTTATATTTCTGTATACGAAATGTTAGGTTGGTACCACTTTGACAAAACGTCAAGTTTAAAAAGCTAATTCAATGTCTATATTTGTGTATATTTGTTCATGACACTGTAGATGTCACATCCGTACCAACATACTAAAATAAAACTACACTCATCGCTATACTTTATTTACAATTTTCTGAATTTATCGTTTTTAGAATTAGATATACAGACTGTTTCTTGCATGTTTCCTGGTGTTGTTGGAGGTTCAACATATACAATGTCCTTAACGTACCCCACAGTAAGAAATCCAGTTTCGTTAAGTTCGGTGATCGAGAAGGCCAAAGAACTGGTCCGCCTCTTCTAATCTACCGATTTGGGAACATTTCGTTGAGCTGGTCCCTGACATGTAACGAGTAATGTGCTGGAGCTCCATCATGTTGCAGCCACATTTTCGCCCTTACTATAGGTACATTTTGCAGTAAATTTGGCACTTGAACAACAACTTAATTAAGTACACTCAATACCTCTCTGCGTTATATTTAATCAAATAAATTGTTTTTCAACGCCACGTACGATATTTATTAACTAAAATTGCCGTTGGAAACGTTAAAAAATGAATTTTTGGCGAATAACTTTTAAAATATTGAGAATTTTGATGGGGTTGTATTTAGAAACAATGTTTTTTTTTAATGCTGCATTGTTTGGCCTAAAAGAATGTATGGGTTCCAATTTAAAATAAGAACAATAACACGCTTTGAAGTTTGACAAGTTTGACACTAGTTTTTGGCCATCCTGTATAATTTGGATCAATAACACTTGGTTAACGAGACTACTAGATCTAAGTTAACAAGCACGTCGCAAAATTGTAATAACGAGGCGAAATTAGTTGTTTTTATTGATTTTTAAAGCCAACGACGCAAAATCATTTTTTTTTGTTTTTAGTTTTTTTGCGCTACAGTCAAGCAACCGATTTCAATAGAATTTTGGTGGTATGTAGGTAACCATAAAATGCTTCCAAATAAGTAAAAAGATATATAGCATGCAATTTAAAACAATATATTACCATGGCGTTGCACATTTTTGAGACAGCCTGTATAATCAAAAATAATTTCTTGAAATGTACCTTGAAGTACAGGGTAAGCCTGCAAAATGTCAAACTCTTAGCTTAATTAGTAACTGAGCTACAGAAGACGGGAGCTGAGTTGCAGGACCCTGTACATATAGTGTGCCCACGAAAGTCCGCACCACCACTTGCGAATCGCTAGCTGTAGATGGATAACTACCAAACTACTATTAGAAACCTATCCACGGTCATTAATATTAACCGAATACAAGGTAAATCACGCTCCTGAATTAGTTATTGTATGATATATTAATATCTACAGGGTGAAATAACAACATCGCACCAAGAAAATGAGTAATTTTGCTAGTTCTAAATAAACATTAGTTATCATACCAAAATAACAAAATTTATAAAAAATGTATTCAAATTAAAAAAAAATAGGTTAAAAAGATCCTTTTAGTATGGCATCTACTAATATTTGTCACAAGAGTAATAAGAAAAAAGTAAAAATATTATTTTTTCAAGTTAGGTGGATTGACTTCATATTTGAATATAACTTTTACTTCTAAACAACATTTCCAAATAAAGTTTATCGATAATAATGAAAATAAAGGTACTTTGCTCTTATCACAAATTCATATAATCTGAATCGCTCGGTATATGGCACCGAAATTTACATATTTGACTGTTACATTTTTGGTTTCATACAAGCCGCCAACTTTCATAAAGAATAAAATTTTCTGAGAAATACACAATAAAAAAGTTTTCCATATGGTGCGGACTTTCGTGGACACACTGTATGTACTATATATTTATTTATCAATACAGCGTAAACAAAAAAAATATCTCGAAAACGAGAAAAAGTTTCGCAACTAGCGTCTTACATTCCTTAGTGAAAGTACAATAACACAGCAAAAAAAAATGAGAATTACATGCTACCTATATGCAAAGATTTTATAGTCATTGCTATTACCAATATTATATCTAGGTACTAATAAAAATAGTATACATACATTATTATAGTAATAGCAAAACATTTCTTTGAGAACACATACCTGTGATCACAATTTCTTCGCCTGGATTCGGTTTCTTATAACCTGGTCTGCCACGACGTGCCGCCCTCGGTTCCAACTGTACGGTTTTGAGAATATTCTGGATACCCATCGTTCTGTACTAAACGGTAAAATAGCTCTCAGCAAACGCAACATTTGTCACTTTGTTTTATATGCGTATAAGGAAAATTGATGCGAAAGGTCAACTGATTTGGTAGTATAACCAATAATTTCAGGTCATAAAAGAAGCAATAAAGTTTATTAATGCATTGACACCTGACCCCACAGAATGCAGAAAATAGAGCTTATTTAAACTATATTATGCGAGTGAATTAATTCACCTACGAAAAAAATTAAATCATCAGATAAACTTACAATTACTATTTCAAAGTGAATATCCTCTGGGAACGACAATCATATTTTAAAGATTTTTTTGTTCGGTTAGATTTATTACAAATTTATTACAAATGATATATGATATATGATATATGATCAGATATGATCATATCAGAGAGCAAGAACTAGTTTTTTTTTTGTATATTGCAGTATACTGTAGGCGACAGTCTCTGATATTTCTAGATTTGACACCATGAATAACAACATTAGGCGACCACAAAACCGTCGATTTGAGCTGTATATTTAAAGCGTGTGTTCCAAAACTGGTATATCTTTTATTGGTATGCACAAAACAATATAACCTACAATGATAACTGAATTTAATTTTACGCATTTATTTCATACACTCCTATCTCATACACTGGCAACAATAGTTCAAGGAATCTGGTGTCTGGTCCAGATGCGTATTTGAACAATTAATTTTTCAATTTTTATTTCTAGTTTGAATCTATTCTTTTTATCAAGTTGTGCATTTCGGTTCTTGGCGATGTCAACTCTTTCTTATTGTCATTTAATTAAAATCATTGAAGAAACATCAACTATAATATATGCAATCAGTATGCAGGTAAAAGACTTTTAACTTGTGAAGTAAATTGAATTATCTTCATAAGAGACATGTTGCTAACATCATAAAGAACTAATTGTTCATTTCGGAGATATCTTCTGATGTAGGCGATGTAGCTAACCATTTTCGTAAGAAAATATGTATAGGTGAAACTGTAGGATTACTAGCCTTTCATTAGCATCATCAGAAGCTTGCGATTATAAGACCTCATAACCCATGCAATCCTTTACAACCATAACAAGTATTAAATGGCATATATCAATTATTAATTCAAGAAATGAACAAATAATCATGAATTTTACATTAGAATATTACTTATCAATTAAATGTAAATGGGACAGCTTCGAAAAATATTAGATAACTATCACTAATTACAGTACAGTACCTATCAATAATTACAATTTGACGTTTGTATTGCAAGCCACACGCATTACCAATAGTCCAAGACCTAGCAACGGTTTTGTTACGTTATTTATAATCAAGCTAGAACTTTCAGAGTCTGTCGCATGTAGTGTAACAAGAAGATAATTAATCGCCAGTCTGACAACCTTACAGGGGTGGCGTTGTGCCCATGGATTTTCAAAGGGTGTAGAATAAAATAGAAAAATACATTACTGTAATCAATCTGTCGCTTTGGAATATCAAAGTTGAGAACGTTTCAAGCGAAGAAAAAATTGCCAGACCGGTCGGTTGGTCGCTAGAAAGTGGGTGCAAGAGGAGGCAGAAGTGGCAAAATTGCACTATTTGCAGGAAAATAATCAAGTTGGGTTTTATTGATTAGTCTTAAATACATCTCTACAAAGTAATCGTCCCGATTAAAAACCAAGAAAGAAATTCCAGTGGAAACTTCCTCCCTAAGCACCGCAATTTTGTCTGACATGAGTTGGGTTGCCATCCGTCTCGATATATCGGGACAGTCACCAATATTGGCCTACTTGTCCCGACGTCCCGATAAAGTTGTGTAAAGTCCCAACCGATGGCAAAGTCGCGTTTGGTACATAACTTTTTTTCGTAATTTTAAACTTCAGCTAGTATTTGCTGTATCATAACGATAAATACAAGCTTCAAATAAAGATAAATTTTTTATTTAAAGAAAACGCAATAATACGTTGTAATATATTGGACTTTTTTTCATGAAAATCTCAATATTTAATTAATGAAACAATATTTAATTTAATAAGTTATATAACCCTTTGGGATTTAGAATTCTGTACACTATTATTACCTATATATTTATTATATATTACCTTATATATTATAGATATTACCTTGTATTTATTATTGTTAACTTTTCCGATAACAAAATTTCTAATATAATTTCTTAATTTCTTTTTGATACATATTGTTACCGCATGAGTTATTTTGAAAGAAATTACATAAAACAAAATCTATGTTTTATGTTTGAACCGTCAAACTTAAATTAATTAAATTTTGATTTTAAAAAGTATTTTTGGTATATAATATAAAAAGAAAAAATTCATGAAACAATTATTAACTTAAACAATATTCACTTTGATAATATTCATTCAATATTTGTTTTTTTTTGTCGTAGGTTCCCCAACCCCATGTCATTACATTTATTTTTTTGCGTTTTTCGTATATATAGAATAGAATAGAATAGAATTTTATTTACTAAGATTACAGTAGCAAGTCAAAAACAATCGTATTAGGTTTCTATTTGGTGTTGAGCGACAATATGAACTCCTCTATGGTGTAGTTTAGTCGTAACTGGAGGTGATTATATATATATATATATATATATATATATATATATATATATATATATATATATATATATATATATATATATATATATATATATATATATATAGGAAACTGGTTTAATCGGTTTAAATATACTATATAGGGAATATGACGTAACTAGAATCCAAGTGAGAAGTAATTTTTAAAATTAATTAAAAGGATACGGTCTCAGCCCGGATTCGAACCGGGGCCTTCTTCCTTGCCGGGGAATTGCTCTACCGCTGAACTACTAAGCCCTGTACAGGATATAGATTTAATTCGTCATTTCAAACGATAGTAACAGTACGGGTTGCTGTCTAACTACTATTATCATGACATCTATTGGACACTGGTGGAAATTGGTTCATGGTATGTCAAGGTTTATCGCAAATCTTGCTAGTGGAAAGTAGGAAACTGGTTTAATCGGTTTAAATATACTATATAGGGAATATGACGTAAATAGAATCCAAGTGAGAAGTAATTTTTAAAATTAATTAAAAGGATACGGTCTCAGCCCGGATTCGAACCGGGGGCCTTCTTCCTTGCCGGGGAATTGCTCTACCGCTGAACTACTGAGCCCTGTACAGGATATAGATTTAATTCGTCATTTCAAACGATAGTAACAGTACGGGTTGCTGTCTAACTACTATTATCATGACATCTATTGGACACTGGTGGAAATTGGTTCATGGTATGTCAAGGTTTATCACAAATCTTGCTAGTGGAAAGTAGGAAACTGGTTTAATCGGTTTAAATTTACTATATAGGGAATATGACGTAAATAGAATCCAAGTGGGAAGTAATTTTTAAAATTAATTAAAAGGATACGGTCTCAGCCCGGATTCGAACCGGGGCCTTCTTCCTTGCCGGGGAATTGCTCTACCGCTGAACTACTGAGCCCTGTACAGGATATAGATTTAATTCGTCATTTCAAACGATAGTAACAGTACGGGTTGCTGTCTAACTACTATTATCATGACATCTATTGGACACTGGTGGAAATTGGTTCATGGTATGTCAAGGTTTATCGCAAATCTTGCTAGTGGAAAGTAGGAAACTGGTTTAATCGGTTTAAATATACTATATAGGGAATATGACGTAAATAGAATCCAAGTGAGAAGTAATTTTTAAAATTAATTAAAAGGATACGGTCTCAGCCCGGATTCGAACCGGGGCCTTCTTCCTTGCCGGGGAATTGCTCTACCGCTGAACTACTGAGCCCTGTACAGGATATAGATTTAATTCGTCATTTCAAACGATAGTAACAGTACGGGTTGCTGTCTAACTACTATTATCATGACATCTATTGGACACTGGTGGAAATTGGTTCATGGTATGTCAAGGTTTATCGCAAATCTTGCTAGTGGAAAGTAGGAAACTGGTTTAATCGGTTTAAATATACTATATAGGGAATATGACGTAAATAGAATCCAAGTGAGAAGTAATTTTTAAAATTAATTAAAAGGATACGGTCTCAGCCCGGATTCGAACCGGGGCCTTCTTCCTTGCCGGGTAATTGCTCTACCGCTGAACTACTGAGCCCTGTACAGGATATAGATTTAATTCGTCATTTCAAACGATAGTAACAGTACGGGTTGCTGTCTAACTACTATTATCATGACATCTATTGGACACTGGTGGAAATTGGTTCATGGTATGTCAAGGTTTATCGCAAATCTTGCTAGTGGAAAGTAGGAAACTGGTTTAATCGGTTTAAATATACTATATAGGGAATATGACGTAAATAGAATCCAAGTGAGAAGTAATTTTTAAAATTAATTAAAAGGAAAAAATCTATATCCTGTACAGGGCTCAGTAGTTCAGCGGTAGAGCAATTCCCCGGCAAGGAAGAAGGCCCCGGTTCGAATCCGGGCTGAGACCGTATCCTTTTAATTAATTTTAAAAATTACTTCTCACTTGGATTCTATTTACGTCATATTCCCTATATTGTATATTTAAACCGATTAAACCAGTTTCCTACTTTCCACTAGCAAGATTTGCGATAAACCTTGACATACCATGAACCAATTTCCACCAGTGTCCAATAGATGTCATGATAATAGTAGTTAGACAGCAACCCGTACTGTTACTATCGTTTGAAATGACGAATTAAATCTATATCCTGTACAGGGCTCAGTAGTTCAGCGGTAGAGCAATTCCCCGGCAAGGAAGAAGGCCCCGGTTCGAATCCGGGCTGAGACCGTATCCTTTTAATTAATTTTAAAAATTACTTCTCACTTGGATTCTATTTACGTCATATTCCCTATATAGTATATTTAAACCGATTAAACCAGTTTCCTACTTTCCACTAGCAAGATTTGCGATAAACCTTGACATACCATGAACCAATTTCCACCAGTGTCCAATAGATGTCATGATAATAGTAGTTAGACAGCAACCCGTACTGTTACTATCGTTTGAAATGACGAATTAAATCTATATCCTGTACAGGGCTCAGTAGTTCAGCGGTAGAGCAATTCCCCGGCAAGGAAGAAGGCCCCGGTTCGAATCCGGGCTGAGACCGTATCCTTTTAATTAATTTTAAAAATTACTTCTCACTTGGATTCTATTTACGTCATATTCCCTATATAGTATATTTAAACCGATTAAACCAGTTTCCTACTTTCCACTAGCAAGATTTGCGATAAACCTTGACATACCATGAACCAATTTCCACCAGTGTCCAATAGATGTCATGATAATAGTAGTTAGACAGCATCCGGTACTGTTACTATCGTTTGAAATGACGAATTAAATCTATATCCTGTACAGGGCTCAGTAGTTCAGCGGTAGAGCAATTCCCCGGCAAGGAAGAAGGCCCCCGTTCGAATCCGGGCTGAGACCGTATCCTTTTAATTAATTTTAAAAATTACTTCTCACTTGGATTCTATTTACGTCATATTCCCTATATAGTATATTTAAACCGATTAAACCAGTTTCCTACTTTCCACTAGCAAGATTTGCGATAAACCTTGACATACCATGAACCAATTTCCACCAGTGTCCAATAGATGTCATGATAATAGTAGTTAGACAGCAACCCGTACTGTTACTATCGTTTGAAATGACGAATTAAATCTATATCCTGTACAGGGCTCAGTAGTTCAGCGGTAGAGCAATTCCCCGGCAAGGAAGAAGGCCCCGGTTCGAATCCGGGCTGAGACCGTATCCTTTTAATTGATTTTAAAAATTACTTCTCACTTGGATTCTATTTACGTCATATTCCCTACATAGTATATTTAAACCGATTAAACCAGTTTCCTACTTTCCACTAGCAAGATTTGCGATAAACCTTGACATACCATGAACCAATTTCCACCAGTGTCCAATAGATGTCATGATAATAGTAGTTAGACAGCAACCCGTACTGTTACTATCGTTTGAAATGACGAATTAAATCTATATCCTGTACAGGGCTCAGTAGTTCAGCGGTAGAGCAATTCCCCGGCAAGGAAGAAGGCCCCGGTTCGAATCCGGGCTGAGACCGTATCCTTTTAATTGATTTTAAAAATTACTTCTCACTTGGATTCTATTTACGTCATATTCCCTACATAGTATATTTAAACCGATTAAACCAGTTTCCTACTTTCCACTAGCAAGATTTGCGATAAACCTTGACATACCATGAACCAATTTCCACCAGTGTCCAATAGATGTCATGATAATAGTAGTTAGACAGCAACCCGTACTGTTACTATCGTTTGAAATGACGAATTAAATCTATATCCTGTACAGGGCTCAGTAGTTCAGCGGTAGAGCAATTCCCCGGCAAGGAAGAAGGCCCCGGTTCGAATCCGGGCTGAGACCGTATCCTTTTAATTAATTTTAAAAATTACTTCTCACTTGGATTCTATTTACGTCATATTCCCTATATATATATATATATATATATATATATATATATATATATATATATATATATATATATATGTCACCGAAGAAATTAGAGGGATACACAACAGCTACCCAGAGTGGGGGACGCTAGCGTACCAGAGTGGGGAACGCGTTGCTGCACCACGCGGAAAATAACCATCAGGCGGATGGGTAGGCTCCATGTGTTGAGAGCAACCGTACCGCTATCCACTCGTTATATTAGTTACTGCAATTATTGCATATTTCTATTTGGTTTCACTATATTGGTTGAAACAGTTGTGTATTCGTTGTTTAAAATTGAGAGTTATAATATCAGAAGTGGGATCTAATTCGCGTGCAAAATCCAAGAACAAAGAAACAGCTGAAAATGTTAACCCTCGCTGCCTGACGGAAGTACTTGAGATCATATTATGGAAATTATGGTACTTGGGATCAAAAATGGTTGTTTTCAAGGTATTAGTGATGCTTAAAAGAGATCGTTTAATTTTGGTGAGTCATACCTTGTTGAGAATAATTAATTGTACTGCATTGAATGGAAAATCATGTAAGTACGGGTCTGCTTAATTGCAGTATGCAAAACTATTGTCTATTTTCGATATGAATTTAATTGTTGTTATCTTTGTGTTGATACCAAGAGAGTTGCACAATAATAGTGATTGTTAAAAGAGATTTTATAATTTGTTGGGTCATAACTTGTTGAGATTTTGTTATTTGTACTGCATTTAAAGGAAAATCATGCAAGTACAGGTGTGCATAATTGCAAATTGTAAACCTATTGTGGAGCGACCTCGAGCCCTGAGTCATCGCAAATGCCGGAGAACCACTAAGTCCATGTACCTGACTAGCTGGTGGAGTGTTTTTCTACTATTGTGGATTATTATTTCATGTACCGAGCGATTGCTTATTCTTAGGGCGCTGCCACGCTGTGTCCGACGTTTGTTGGTGTGCCGCACTGTTTTCTAACTCAAATGTTTAAGTAGGTGCAACACGAGGCGGTGTACTACCGCGCGTTCGACGCTGTCGAATGTTCCTTGCATAGTCTGGGCGGCGCCGGTTTTAGACAGTGGATGCCAACGATACGACGCACTTGTAGTAGTATTGTTCTGGTATCATTGTGTTTCGTTCAACTTGATTACGATTTTTGTTTGTTTAATTTACGATCGATAACACTATTATCAATTTTCAATATGATCTTAATGTGTTGTTTTTATTTGTTTATATCGAGAGAATTGCATACTAACTGAAGTTCATGGATGCCAGATGAGTTTTCAAGTTTGCCACACTTGTCAGAATGGACGAGTAGTTTGTAAAAGTTTTTGCTGATGCTTGTTATACGCCACTTAGAGACGTGTTGGAGAGAGTGTTTTAACATTAGAAACGTATGCATTGTTGGTACCAGTGCCGAGACGGAGTAAGATCAAAACCAATGTTTTTACGGTTTGTGATTGATAATTAATAGATCATAGTTGAAATAGTGGAATGCCTCAGTGGTTTGTGATTTATAATTTAACGATTGATTGTTTTTCATAATAAGTGTAGGTAACTACTGTAGCCTTTAAAAACTGTTTAATTCGTAAAACATTGAGAATACGAAAAATCGGTATAATTTCTGATTTAAACTTATTCATTTCTTAACTTAAATAAGGAATCTCCTTATCATTTGCTGTTTAAAAATTGAAAGTACTTTTGCTAAGAGTACTGTAATTGGCGCGTTTGAAGAGCTTACGCTTGTATTTGATATTTAGAAATATGAAGGTGCCTTTTCTTGGCATATTATAAATTGGAAATAGGAAATCTTTTGTTTTGTAACTTCATAATGCAAAATTGAAAGTTACTTGTTTAAGAATAGTAAGGTTACGTTTCTAATCATTATTGGTGAATTGAAGGTTTACGTTCTTTATGAATTGTAAATTGACGATTGAAGTATCTTATGCCCTGTGTGGCTTAATTTGCGAATTTAAGGTTGATGCTTGCGATCATTATTAGAGAATTGAAATTTATAGCTTTGTGTACCTGAATCCGAGAATTTGGAGTTTATGTGTTTTGGTGTATAATAACCAGACACTTGTAAGATACTGTTCTTCGTGTGTTATAATTTGAGAATGGAAAGTCTTGTCTATCAAAAATTGAGTATTAGTAGATATCAATGTTTTGTGATTCATAATTTATGGATCGTAAGTTTATGTTCTTTAGGTATTATAATTAGAGAACGGAAACCCCTTATGTTTTGTCTAACATAATTTTTGAAATGAATTGGAATTTGTGTGTTATAAATTGAGGATTGAAATACCTTATTCCGTTTACGTAACGTAATGTGAGAATGGTACGTTTGTGTACTTCGAGTATCATAATAGCAGACATTGATTTCCTTGATCGCTATGTGTCATAATTTCAGAATTAAAGGATAATTCGTTTTGTTGGCATGTTAAGAAAGTTGAACGTTGTTATGTAATTCAAAAGTTGTTCTAGTTATGTGTCCCAATAAAAAAGGGAGTGGATCATTTATACGCGTTGCATTTATTTAATTATTAATTGTTGATAATTGTGAATTGGTCTTTGCACATTGAGACAGATGAAGAAGGTATGTGTGGTAATAGTTAGTTTTGAGAGAAATATAACATCATTTTGTGTAAGCCAAACTACGGTTCCAGAGTTTAAGATGTAAAATGAGCTACATGTAGTTCCTGAGCTTGGAGTGGAAAAGAGAAAATATAGAAATGAATTGTAAAAGTCACTATTGTTGTGAATGCGAGAATGTTGATGGTTGTTGAGTTAAACTGGTCGTTATACAGTCCCTGAACTCTGGTGTTGATGGTTGTTGAGTTAAACTGGTCGTTGTACAGTCCCTGAACTCTTGTGTTTGTTGTTTGATACGGCTCTAAACCTTGGTAAAGTAGTTATGGTGATAACTCTAAACTTGGTTAAAGCAGTCGGGATTTGTTGTTTGATACGGCTCTAAACCTTGGTAAAGTAGTTATGGTGATAACTCTAAACTTGGTTAAAGCAGTCGGGATTTGTTGTTTGATACGGCTCTAAACCTTGGTAAAGTAGTTATGGTGATAACTCTAAACTTGGTTAAAGCAGTCGGGATTTGTTGTTTGATACGGCTCTAAACCTTGGTAAAGTAGTTATGGTGATAACTCTAAACTTGGTTAAAGCAGTCGGGATTTATTGTTTGATACGGCTCTAAACCTTGGTAAAGTAGTTATGGTGATAACTCTAAACTTGGTTAAAGCAGTCGGGATTTGTTGTTTGATACGGCTCTAAACCTTGGTAAAGTAGTTATGGTGATAACTCTAAACTTGGTTAAGCAGTCGGGATTTGTTGTTTGATACGGCTCTAAACCTTGGTAAAGCAGTTATGGTGATAACTCTAAACTTGGTTAAAGCAGTCGGGATTTGTTGTTTGATACGGCTCTACACCTTGGTAAAGTAGTTATGGTGATAACTCTAAACTTGGTTAAAGCAGTCGGGATTTGTTGTTTGATATGGGTCTAAACCTTGGTAAAGTAGTTTTGGTGATAACTCTAAACTTGGTTAAAGTAGTCGAGATTCTTTGGTTGACTACAGCGTTAGATCATGTTAAAGTAGTTTTGGTGATAACTCTAAACTTGGTTAAAGTAGTCGAGATTCTTTGGTTGACTACAGCGTTAGATCATGTTAAAGTAGTTGGTGATCTCTAAATTTGACTAGATGATTGTTAGTTGTGTTAAGAAATTAAGCTGTGGTTACTGGATGTAGATTGATAGAAACAGCCACTGAACTTGAATGAATGAGAATGCTCTTTGCATGTTAAAGTTGAAAGTAGCTCCTGGGCTTGCTAAGAACGATGGAGTGCCTGAAACTGTTGGTAAAAGAAAAACTAGATAATTAGTCCGGTTGTATTCTTTTAGAAGAATTGCTAGGCACAGCAGATCAGAGACAGGTATCCCGAGAGCGTGACACCTTGCAGGATGGCCGTGTCACCGAAGAAATTAGAGGGGTACACAACAGCTACCCAGAGTGGGGGACGCTAGCGTAACAGAGTGGGGAACGCGTTGCTGCACCACGCGGAAAATAACCATCAGGCGGATGGGTAGGCTCCATGTGTTGAGAGCAACCGTACCGCTATCCACTCGTTATATTAGTTACTGCAATTATTGCATATTTCTATTTGGTTTCACTATATTGGTTGAAACAGTTGTGTATTCTTTGTTTAAAATAGAGAGTTATAATATATATATATCACCTCCAGTTACGACCAAACTACACCATAGAGGAGTTCATATTGTATATATATATATATATATATATATATATATATATATATATATATATATATATATATATATATATATATATATATATATATATATATATATATAAATTATTCTCGACCTCGTAACATAAATAACTATTCAATCTTGGGAAACAGGTCACCGTAAAGATAAAAATGCTACTCAATTGTTTTTTTATCTTCTATATATTTCGCTAAACGTCGTTAGCATCCTCAGGAAGCAACTAAAATATGAAAAACAGTGTGAGACGAGCGAACAACGGAACTTTACGACACAACATGACTTACAACTAGAGTAAATATCAACACTCATGTAATATCATAAGCGTGAGGTGTTCAATAAAGTAACGGTCACAAGTTATAACAGTCCACAGCATGGGAGAGCCAGCAAGAGCGATTATCATCAAGTTGATTAGGAAAGATGATACACCGGATTCGTACAGGTCAAATATTATCTACAAAGTCCCATGTTCCGGATGTGACCAGTGCTACGTCGGACACACCACTCAATGGCTAAAGAACCGAATCATTCAACATAGAAGTGATGCAAGGATAAATAAACGATCGTGTGCTCTAGCCACACACTCAAACGACTTAGATCATGTGTTTGATTTTGCGGGTGCTGAAGTGTTGGATGAGGACAATAATAGGAGAAGGAGATTGTTCAAAGAGATGTATCATTACAGGAGCAGAAATTGTGTAAATTTTAAGACTGACACAAATGCAATCAGTTGTATGTACACATATATATTTTATTTACTGGATCGATAGTCATTGTTAGTTCGTTACATTTATTAATTTTACAACTTTTGTTAATTCTGTTCAGGAATTGTACTTCTTGTTCGTGTTTTGTTTTGATTTTCGTGTTATTGGCATCAGTGCGTGAGCGCTGGTGTTGGCATCCCTGTTACCCGGTTGTCATTTTCTTTCTCGTCGACCTAACCTACAAAAACTTTCCTACTGTAGCGTTACATGTGTATGTTGATAACTTGCGAATTCGTTGAGAGAGATTTTTGCTTCTGTGCTGGCTTCGGTGCTGTGTGTGGCGTTGGTATGTTGTTTGGTATTTTCAGTGTTGTTTATCCTTTGTTTGATGTATTTTATATTTTTAGTGTGTGAGTTTCGTTTACCTTGCCTAATCAACTTGATGTTAATCGCTCTTGCTACATTGAATACATGTCAAAAAATAATAAACTCGTTTCTTAGAAACTAAACTAACTACTTGATCATAAAATTTGCTAAAATGCGCAACCGTAATGCTGCGTTCACAATGCACGCCACTCTATCGCACAGCTTAGATTGGAACACAGATTTTCGCGAGATTGGCAGCGAGAGTACAGAGTGACCAAATTTGTGCTAGACTTTGCACTCTGGCCGGCCGGAGCCAGAGTTTGTCCACTCTGGGCGACATCAAAATGACCGTCTGGGCATCAGCTGATTTCAAAAACACCGCTTGTGATTGCGCTTTTGTAATTCATCATTTATTGCGGTGACCACAATATTTCTAATGTGTGAGCATGTCGGAACGCCAATGTAATGATATTTTATTAAAATTAAAAATTATATAGTATATTTTCAAGGTTGGCAGGAAACGTAAGTTGGCAACCATTGCCAACAGACACACACTATTGTGAATTGTCAAATGTCAGGTTGCAACCAGCGGTCCCGGGGGCGTATATTTATAGAAGGTAAACCATTCATAAAAACATTATATTTAATCACTAATAGATTTTTTTTAGGTGACATTAAAAGCTAAGGTTTCAATGGTTCAGTTAAATTATAACTACCCAGAACAACAGTCAAAACATACCATACCATTCGTTATTCCTATATTTATGGCCGAGGTACGATTTGCGTGCAGGTAGTTACCAAATAGAAACAACTCCAACGCATGGGAATACTAACAGCTGTTCGGATGTACCAAGCTTTCGAGGTTATGTAACATTCGTCGTTATACCTACATTTTGGGTGCAGATACTAGCAAGGAAGGTGTTTTTTTCTGTTCTTCATGCACAGAAAATGTCTACGGTAGCAGAATCTTTTATTATGCGTGTGTTCAATATTCATGGTGCGATATGCAGCTAAAATATTTACATACCGCAGCGGGGCAACATATGTATATGGTTGAGAACGAGTGCAGCATGTAGCCGATTCAGAATCACCATCAGTTCAGCCGTTGAAAACTTTAGGATTCATTACATTTTCTCATTGCGAAAAAAAAAAGATGAATCGGGTACGTCTAAATACTTTTTATCACCAATGATTTGATTTTTAATTCATAATATGTAGATTGGCAATGCTGCAGTTAGCAATAATGGTTATAGACATTTATCACAGTTTCGAAGTACGCTACAGGCAACCCGGAGAATATATAAATAAGCATTCATCATTAACATGAATCCACATATCGCAACATTCAAAACAGTAACCATATTGTTATACGTACATTTTTTTGTGTTTGAAGGAGGTACGATATTCTTACAGATTACATTAAATACTAACAACTCGTGGACATCATAGCAGAAGTAGATGCACAGAAAATGTTTATGGTAGCAGAACCTTTTCTTACGCTGTGTTTAAGATGGGGTTCGAAATGAGTAGGCAACCAAATATACTTCATAATATTATTTTGAGTTTTTCAGCGAAATGATTAGGTATTTCCATTCAAATTATAGGTCGAACAGAACCTGAAACCTTTGCCGATAATACAAAAAATATCCGGTTCAATTCTGTCCTGTATAGGTGACGAATTTTGCGATTGTTGATGGCAATGTCGTAGTTTTCTTACGTTCAACAAAAAAGCGACGATATTCACAGAATTCGTCACCTATACAGGACAGAATTGAACCGAATATTTTTTGTATTATCGGCAAAGGTTTCAAGTTCTGTTCGACGTATAATTTGAATGGAAATACCTAATCATTTCGCTGAAAAACTCGAAATAATATTATGAAGTATGTTCGGTTGCCTACTCATTTCGAACCCCATCTTAACATTGATGGTGCGACATGCAGCTAAAATATTTACATACGGCAGCAGGGCAACACACGCGAATGTTTTAAATAGCCGGTAAATTTTATTCTACACTAATTAACAAATGCACATTTATAATATTACACTATTGTATAATACTAGAAACGGGGCAGACCTAATAGGTCTGCGCATCGCCTAGACGGGTAGATCGCCGATTCGGGTAGATCGGCGATGCGGGTAGAACGCCGGTGCGGGTAGATCGCCGATGCTGGTAGATCGCCGAACCGGGTAGAGCGCAGATCCGGGTAGATTGCCGACTCGGTAGATCTCCGATCCGGCTAGATCGCCGATCCGGGTAAATCGCTGAAACGGGGAGACCGCCGATCTGGGCAGATCGCCGATTTGGGCAGATCGCCGATCCGGGTAGACCGCCGATCTGGGCAGATCTCCGATCCGGGTAGAACCCAGATCCGGGTTGATCGTCGATCCGGGTAGTTCGGTGATGCAGGTAGATCGCCGATACGGATAGATCGCCGACGCCGAAATCTGTAGGTTCTCACCATCTGTCGTACTGGGCAAAGTCGCGGAAGCGCGACTTTGCCGTATACAGTGCTCGCAATAATTATTTAACATTTTGACAATGAATAATTGATTTTCAAAATGTTTGAAAAATAAAAGAACACAAATTTAAAACAACCAAGTAAAAAGTTTCATATGGTTTTTTGCTTTCATTCAAAGCGTAAAACAAATGTGTGACCCCTTTTGTCAGGGGATAAACTCCTTATTTTTGAATTATAAACAGGGATGTTAGACAAACATTTTTTGTTATTTTGAAGGAAACAAACAATTTTTTTATAAAATGATGTGTTTAATAGAACGATGTTTTTAAACACTACGCAAAAAACATGTTCAAAACATGAAATAAAACATGTTTTAAATCACATACAAAAAAACAGAATAAAAATATCACGCATAAATTTTATTTGTCTGCATCCTTTTCATCAAACTGTTTAAACATGTTTAAACAAAATAGTTCAAACAAAGTATTTGTTTTAAAACATGTTAAAACACCGTTTAAAGAAACTGAAAACAAACTGTTTTAAACATAACAACTGTTGGTATAAACAATTAATCAAAATTTGTGCAGAAGAAAGTGCAGAAACAATTAAAGGGAAAGAATTTTCAAAAAAAATTCTAATAGTTTTTTTTTTGTTTTAAAGAGGGTATCAGGTAATTATATTTATAATATATACGGTGTTCTTTTTTATTAAAAACTTGGTAACATTTTTTTCTAATACTACACGCTGTATATTTTTACATTTTTTAATTCCAAGATCAAATCTAAGAATTTTTTATGGTAATCATTTTTTTTATAAAATTGCATATTTTTTAGTTATAAGCAATTAATCAAAACTCATGAAATTACATTTTAACCAAACGAATTATTAATTTAAAAAAATAATAAACAAAAAAATTAAATTAAATAGAATTAAATTTAAAGTTGAAACTGCCAAATTAAAATAAATTTGTATGTATGGAGACACATTCTTAATTTGGGGTTTTGCTTATAATTAAAAAATAACGAATTTTATTAAAAATAATATCTACAAAAAATTGTTTTTTTTATAAAATGTTTTTTAACGGAACAATGTTTTTAAACACTACGCAAAAAAATTTTCTAACTTCTAAACATGAAATAAAACATGTTTTAAATCACACACAAATAAAACAGAGATCGAAACATTTTAAATCACGCAAACATTTTATTGTCGGCATTTTAATCGACGTCTTTCCATTCCTTATTTTACAAAAATAAAAAACAACTGATATTGTATTACTATACTTTCTAAAAAACAACAAAAGCTGTTCAAATTTCGGTAGTTTTAAAAACGTTTAAAACACAACACAACAAACTCTTTTTTAAAACAAAATACTTCAAACAAAGTATTTGTTTTAAAACATGTTAAAAACACTGTTGTAAACATAACAACCGTTGGTGTAAACAATTAATCAAAATTTGTGCCGAAACAGCTAAACTTTCCAACAGGGTTTTTTTTTGTTTTAAAGTAGCTATCAGCTAAATGTATTTTTAATATCCAGTGTGTCCCACGGGACGTTGGATTGTATGCGTACTTTTGTTACTATTAGAGATATATGCTCTTTCATAATCTGTTCAGAAAACAGTTGAATTGCCAATGGCTTCCAAGCTATTTTGAAAACCCAAAAAACGTTATATTTTAATTATGGTCGTAACTTATTTATTTGGGATCCTCACAAAAAAAGCATTTTTATATTATAAAGGCACTTTTTTTGTCTACAATTTGATTATGTCAGTTTAAAATTTAAAACACACAAATGACAAAAATGTCCTTTTGTTCAAATAATAATAATAATCTAGTAAAATTATTACTATTAATAAGATAACCAAACAAGCATTCGGCAAAACCATAGACATAAAACCAGCGACGGTGGCGCCCAGCAGTGGAGAAAACTGAACTTGTCTGTGATAGATAAATGAGGTTATGTTGTGTTTATTGTTTACAACTATCACGAGAACTGTGGTGGTAATAATAACCAAAAACAACGTCGATCAGCACCCTTAACTTTGTTATAAAGATATAACAATCAAGTAAACTTACCGAATGTAGTGTTTTCGTAATAAACACAATAAGTTAAGAAATAACCCAAATAACCTATCTATCATAGAATCACCATATTGATGAATCGCAGCGCCACCTATAGTCCGTGATTTCTCCGAATAATAACATTTATGTGTATTGCAGTTACCTGTAATACGTGCGTTACCGACTGTTATGTATTGTAAGTACACAGATATTACAGGTAACTGTACTATCTGAGTTACCGACCGTATGTATGCAGCATAGGACATGCGGAACCGAATGTTGTAACGTAACTAAGTGAAGCGAATACAATAAACATTATAGTAAAGTGTTGGTTTCATTTGATAAAGAAACACAATATTAAAATACATGTTCTTTACCAACCAATTGGATTTTGATGACAATAATTATTGTCCTTGAAGGAAAGTAGTGTATTTGGTTGCATATGTGGTGCACGATTTTTTTTGCGCACATAGTACATGCCATTTTGGGAAAAGTATCATATACAAAACAAAAATAAATTAATATTCATAAAAAATGCCAAAACGAAGAAGCAATAATAAAGAAAGCCATAAAAATAATACAAAATAAATAAATGTAGGAATAAACAAACAAATCCATAAATAAACTTTCAACTAAAACTTAAAAAAAACCGTTGATTAATAAAACTTTGGTTACTTTTGAGTTTTCTGCCAATTAAATATCATTTGAGTAAAAGTTTAAAACACATCAACCAATGGGATAACCAGCAATGTATACCAAACAGTATATATTACAATAATAAAAAGTAAATAACCTAAAGAACAGAAATTAAATGCAAAAATAAACGAATAAATTAAAAAAATCAAATTAGTCCATATGAAACATTACCATTCCTATTTACTGTTTTTTTTAGTAAAGTAAATGTTATTCCAAATAAAAAGTTTGAAGTTATTTGTTTTTCAATTCTTTATAGAGTTACAGGAATGTAAACTACTAATAAAACAAAGAAAGTAACAAATTAAAATTTATAACATACAATGAAAGTACAAAGAAATCCCATGGAACTTTAAGTGTTTTTTTTTTAGAGAGTACATGTCATTCTGTGTGAAGTATCATTATTCGTAAAATTACAGAAGTGTGATATATTAGCAAAACAAAGAAAAATTAAAATTCATATCAAACTACAAAAACAAACAAAGTTAAATAACACATGAGCGCCATAAAAATAACAAAAAATAAATAAATTTAAGAATAAACAAAAAAATCCATAAATAAATTTTCTACTAAATCTTTTACTGAGAAAAAATTTTAATACAATTTTCAAAAAGTGAATATTAACAAATACTGCAGTAAAAGCTTAATATGTAAGTTTGTTTTAATTTATAAAATCAGATTACTATAAAGACAAAAATGCTAGCTGCAATAAAAAACAGCTTGGTTTCTCAATTCCTTAAAAAGTTATCATTAAAAATATTACCGAAATAATAGAAATCTTAAAAATGCTCAAATCAAGATACTCAACCATACCACACCGTTCCTGAATACAAAATAATTACTCCATAAGTATTCCAAGCAATGTTTTCTCTTCACATTTTCCACATACCTTATTTTTAAAAATTTATTCATACTAATCCAAAAAAAAGAATAAAATGTTAGGGGAAACGATCTTTATCAAACTTAGTTTATTTTATATAGTTTATTTTATATTTTCACTCTTTTCTAGATTTATGGAAGTTTTCAGTAGGCCAAACCTGATGTGAACATGATGTGGTAAAGTGGATAGGCAATTAATTATTTACCACCCTATGTCACTGAGCTTTCTTACTAAAGTTCAACCAAATTTGTATAATTTAATAAATGAAAGACTACTTTAAATGAATTGATATATAACACTTGGACGTTTTTCATCTTCGCAAGACTATAATGAATAAGTTTAATATAATTGATAAAAAACAATATCTGAACTAAACTTTAACTGGCAGTGAGTAATTCAGCTAATGTATGGATACTCTGACATTTGCTGCACAAATTTATTTTATATTTCGGAAAATTATTGTCCAGCCCATTTGATAATTTACTTTTATAATCTACATATTTCTGTCACCATTCTAATGTCGTACACGTTTTCCACGGATTGTGTATATTTTGCATCGAGCCGATCTATTTTTGTATTCCGGTTGTTAGTTTTTCTTCACAGAGATCATATTGCTTCATGAAGATCAATTGCTTCTTTCTTCATATTCCTCCAATGCTGCTGTTTTCGTGTTCCTCAAACATAGTTATTCCTCAAATAAGAAGATGATTCTATTCTGATAATTTTCTTTGACCCTGCGTATAATAAAAACCTATTAGCAAAGACACTTTTTAATAATTCTTTAGAAAGATTCTAAAATCCAGAAATTTATTAGAATACAATTATCTGCTTGCTTTATCTTTTCAATTGCGAAAAGTTACAGCCGTTTGAAATATTAACAAAATAATAAACAGTAAATAAATTGGGTATTGAGGATTTTTGTTGAACTGACTACCAACAAATTAAAAGATGAATTGAATAAACAAATAAATCCCCATGATTTTTGTTTGTTTTTTAAATATTTTTCTAGTAGAGTAAAAAGTTTGATATAAAGTTATTTTGTTACAAAAGTTTAAAATATTAGCAAAACAAAGGAAAATACAAAATGAAAAAACTCATATCAAACTATGCAAAAGCAAAAACAAAATAAAAAGAAGAAAACCATCAAAATAATAATTTTAAAATATTAATACATATGGAAAATTAAGCAGATTCTATTGTTTTTTCTTTGATCAAAAAATGTACACATCAAAATAGATACATACCACAGTAGTTTCCACACTCTTCTCAAGGTTTTTTTAAGGTTAGACTCGTTTACCTGGTGGGCAATATCCTTCCGAGAGCTAATTCATAGGTAAATCATTTGCACAAGCTTTGCTAAAGTCAAACGACTGAAAAAAGGAATTGTTCCTATTCATGGACGTGCTAGCATATCCATTTAAATGGACAAACAAAATTCCACAGGTATATTTTTTTGACAGTCCTTGAAAACAACGTGCGGGTATGCAACCAACATGACAGCAAAGGGATAATATCGATTAGTTCTATTTGCTTGAATGTGCACAGTGCACTTTCGTATCTTTCGATTTCGTACCATCCAGACAGTTTCGTCAATCTGGAAACATTTCTGAATTTCTAGCCTAGAAGCACACAACAAACAATTAACTAAAGAATAATATACGGAACGTTAAATTATGTACTTACTACGATCATCATGAAATTGCACTTTAATAACAGCCAGGCACTGTTACGTTGATTGTAAATAGAGAATTGCAGATAATTTAGCTCCGAGACTCGAACACGTAAAACCGAACCAGCTGACATTTCCCAACTAATTTAGGTTATAACCACTTTTCACAGATGCCGATATGCCAACATAGCGCGTGAAAATTCCCTAACGTACCAAACGTACCTAAAATCGCCAGAAACATTCGGTTTAGTTATACATATATATATCAAAATACGAAATATACGTATAAATACGAAATATACGTATACGAATTACGTCTTTGTCGGGCGTTGTCCATTGCAGGGCGCTTCTGATTGAGGCCGTGTGGAACACGTACATTTTTACGCTGCGAAAGCCATGCGTTTCCCCGGCACATGTCCATTATTTTCCGTTGGAAATTCTTCAAACTAAAACTTATTATAGTCGCGTAGTTACCCGGGAACGCCTGCGACAACATTTTATAACATTTTCTGGCCGCTTTTTTAGCCATTTAGACCAAAACGATTGCAGTAAGACGAATAGCGTTGTCATTTTCAGCATGATACAGAGGATCTGTCAGTTTATTGAGCCGTCGTCATGGAGACTCTAGTAGAAGTACAGCCACAAATCGATATGCATAAATTGACTCAAATTGAAGGAAATAAATTCGAAAACTTGGCAAAATATCGACAAATAGATTGGCCTACGCGATAGAGCTTTCTCTTTTGAGCAATAAATGTCGCGGTTGACCGCCCATCGTTGCTTCTCCTAGGATCCTTTGAAAACACAAAGGGTAAAATTTTCGGGCAAGTGCCGAACGGAGTGTACCCACTCCAAAAAATTTTTGCAATGTAATTCAAACGGCGAAATTGCCGTACGTCGATTTTTCGCTAAAAATTAAGAGAAATGGGCGCTAAATCCGCAATTCGCGAGTCTACACAGCAGCGAAACGGCATTTTGAAGGCAAAACTGCGGCCGCGGCCGCGGTTTTGCGGTTTTCGCGAAGAAAGACGCGAAAATCCAGCGTTTAGACGTCGATCATTTGTGTTTTAGTTATTATGACTAGAAACGGGGCAGACCTAATAGGTCTGCGCATCGCCTAGACGGGTAGATCGCCGATACAGGTAGAACGCCGATGCGGGTAGATCGCCGATGCGTGAAGAACGCCGATCCGGGTAGATTGCCGAGTCGGTAGATCTCCGATCCGGGTAGACCGCCGATCCGGGCAGATCGCCGATCCGGGTAGATCGCCGATACGGGTAGATCGTCGAACCGGGTAGATCGCTGATCCGGGCAGATCGCTGATCCGGGCAGATCGCCGAGCTGGGCAGATCGCCGATCTGGGCAGATCGCCGATCCGAGTAGTTCGCTGATCCGGGTAGACCTCCGATCCGGGTAGAACCCGGATCCGGGTAGTTCGCCGATCAGGATAGATCGCCGATCCGCGTATATCGCTGATTCGGTACAGCAAAGTCACGACTTCGTCGCGACTTTGCATATTGTCTATATCACCGAAAACTATAGGTTCTCAACCGATCTGTCGTACTGGGCAAAATGTTGTCAAAATGTTTGAAAAATAAAAGAACACAAATCTAAAACAACCAAGCAATATATATCATGAGTAAAAAGCTTCATATGGTTTTTTTTTCTTTCATTCAAGGCCTAAAACAAAATGTGTGACCTTTTTTGTCAGGGGATAACCTTCAGAAGGCCGCGGCTGCGGTTAAATATATGATACTATAAGCTACCGTTTAAATATATTTGTAATATACTAATGTTCATTTTCTTCTGGATATTTGATTTTTTTTTCAAATATAACTATTTGAAATATTTTTACATTTCTTAATTCTAAGATTATTTTCAAAAATTAAGAATCACTTCTTTTATAAAATTAATTATTTTTTAATTATAAGCAGGGATGTTATAAAAGCATTTTTTGTTATTTTTAACGAAATAAACATGTTTTTTTATAAAATGATGTGTAAAACATGTTTTAAACATGAAATAAAAGATGTTTTAAATCACATACAAAAAAAACAATAAAAACATTTTAAATCACGCAAAAATTTTATTTTTCAGCATTTTAATCGCCTACTTTTCATTAAACTGTTTAAACACGTTTAAACAAAATAGTTCAAACAAAGTATTTGTTTTAAAACATGTTGAAAAACCATTTTAAACAAACTGTTTTAAACATAACAACTGTTGGTATAAACAATTAATCAAAATTTGTGCCGAAACAATTAAACAGAAATAATTTTCAAAAAATTTTCTCACAGGTTTTTTTTTGTTTTAAAGAAGGAATCAGGTAAATATATTTATAATATATACGGTGTTCATTGTTAAAACTTGGTAAATTTTTTTTCTAATGCACACGCATTATGTATATCTTTAAATTTTTTAATTCCAAGATCAATTCTAAGAATTTTTTATAGAAATCATTTTTTATAAAATTACATATTTTCTAGTTATAAGCAATTAATCAAAACTCATGAAATTACATTTTAACCAAACGAATTAAAAATAAGAAAACGTAACAAAAAAATTAAATAGAATTAAATTAAAAGTTGAAACTGCCAAATTAAAATAAATTTGTATGTATGTGGAGACACATTCTTAATTTGGGGTTTTGCTTATAATTAAAAAATAACGAATTTTATTAAAAATAATACCTTCAAAAAATTATGTTTTTTTATAAAATGTTTTTTAACGGAACAATGTTTTTAAACACTACGCAAGTTCTAACTTTTAAACATGAAATAAAACATGTCACACACAAACAAAACAGAGATTAGACACATTTTAAATCACGCAAATATTTTATTTGTCGGCATTTTAATCGGCGTCTTTTCACGCTGTTCAAATTTCGGTAGTTTTAAAATCGTTTAAAACACAACACAACAAACTGTTTAAACATTTTTAAAACAAAGCTTAAATTTGTTTTAAAACATGTTAAAAACACTGTTTTAAACATAACAACCGTTGGTATAAACAATTAATCAAAATTTGTGCCGAAACAATTAAATTTTCTAACAGGTTTTTTTTTGTTTTAAAGTGGCTAACAGCTAAATGTATTTTTAATATACAGTGTGTCTCACGGGACGTTGGATTGTATGGGTACTTTTGTTACTATTAGAGATAGAAGGTCGGTTAAATGGGCAAAGTAGTGCATATGTGCTCTTTCATAATCTGTTCAGAAAACAGTTGAGTTCTAAATGGCTTCCAAGCTACTTTGAAAAACCAAAAAACGTTATTTTTTAATTATGGTCGTAACTTCTTTATTTGTGCTCCTATCAAAAAGGCATTTTTTATTATAAAGGCACTTTTTTGTCTACAATTTGATTATGTCAGTTTAAAATTTAAAACACACAAATGACAAATATGTCCTTTTGTTCAAATAATAATAATAATCTAGTTGCATAAATTGAGAGTTTCCACCATTACTACAATGATCTGTATTAAAATTATTACTACTAATAAGATAACCAAACAAGCATTCGGCAAAACCATAGACATAAAACCAGCGACGGTGGCGCCCAACAGTGGAGAAAACTGAACTTGTCTGTGATAGATAAATGAGGTTATGTTGTGTTTACAACTATCACGACAACTATGGTGGTAATAATAACCAAAAACAACGTCGATCAGCACCCTTAACGTTGTTATAAAGATATAACAATCAAGTAAACTTACCGAATGTAGTGTTTTCGTAATAAACACAATAAGTTAACAAATAACCTATCTATCACAGAACCACCATATTGATGAATCGCAGCGCCACCTATAGTCCGTGATTTCTCCGAATATAAACATTTGTTGTGTATTGCAGTTACCTGTAATACGTGCGTTACCGACTGTTATGTATTGTAACTACAGATATTACAGGTAACTGTACTATCTGAGTTACCGACCGTATGTATGAAGGTTAGGACATGCGGAACCGAATGTTGTACCGTAACTAAGTGAAGCGAATACAATAAACATTATAGTAAACTGTTAGTTTCATTTGATAAAGAAACACAATATTAAAATAAATAACATGTTCTTTACCAACCAACTGGATTTTGATGACAATAATTATTGTCCTTGAAGGAAAGTAGATCACTGTTTAGTATTAATGGTATTATCCTTGATTATACCATAATAAGACTATCGTAACTCAAGTGCAATCCCTATGTAGTTACTATAGTCTTCGGTGCATGGGTCGAATTATATAACCAAGAGTATTATACATACTTACCTATTGTATTAATTTACTAATGTATGCATAAACTACTATTTGTTTAATGCAAGTTTGACAATATTTGTAGAAAATTTGAATACATCCTGCATTAATTTCATGAGAACATAATATCAAAGAATATAAAAAAAAATAATATAAAATAACAACATTTAAAAATTGATTAGACGTTTATTTGAAAAAGTTCCATTGTAAAGATTGTATGCAATTATAAAAACATTAATTCAGATAAATATAAGGGCATTATAAATGCTTGTAGTCGAAGTATGCCATGAAATCAAATGTAAATATTGCTGGTTGCCGCTCTATTTGAATCAAACCACTGTTAATGTAAGAATGTATAGGTTATAAAAAACCGTTTACAAAGCTAACAAAATTAAGTTTAGTATATTTGGTTGCATATGTGGTGCAAGACTTTTTTGCGCACATAGTACATGCCATTTTGAGTAGAGTATCATATACAAAACAAAAATAAATCAAGATTCATAACAAAACAATGCCAAAACGAAGAAACAATAATATACGAAAGCCATAAAAATACAAAATAAATAAATGTAGGAATAAACAAACAAATCCATAAATAAACTTTCAACTAACACTTTTAACATTTAAATTTGAACATTTAATTAATAAAACATTGGTTACCTTTGAGTTTTCTGCCAATTAAATATCATTTTGAGTAAAAGTTTAAAACACATATCAAACAATGGAAAAACCAGCAATATACACCAAACAGTATAATATTACAATAATAAAAAGTAAATAAACTAAAGAACAGAAATTAAATGCAAAAATAAATCGAATAAAAATAAAAATATCAAATTAGTCCATATGAAACATTACCATTTACTGTTGTTTTTTTTTTTTTAGCAAAGTAAATGTTATTCCAAATAAAAAGTTTCCTTTGAAGTTAAGTATCTGTTTTTCAATTCTTTATAGAGTTACAGAAATGTAAACTACTAATAAAATAAAGAAAATAACAAACTAAAATTTATCACAAACAATAAAAGTACATAGAAATCCCATGGAACTTTAAGTGTTCTTTTTTTAGAAAGTACATGTCATTCTGTGTGAAGTATGATTATTCATAAAATTACACAAGTATGATATATTAGCAAAACAAAGGAAAATGAAAATTCATATGATATATATGACTGAGATGAAATATACAAAAACAAAGATAAAATAACACATGAGAGCCATAAAAATAACAAAAAAATAAATAAATTTAAGAATAAACAATGAAATCCATAAATAAACTTTCTACTAAAACTTTTTACTGAGTAAAAACTTGAATGTGAGCATTTGATTAAATGAAAAAATTTGATTGAAAAAAATTTAATACAATTTTCAAAAAGTGAATATTAACAAATACTGCAATAAAAGTTTGATATTTAAGTTTGTTTTAATTTATAAAATCAGATTACTATAAAGACAGAAATGCTAGCTGCAATAAAAAAACAGCTTGCTTTCTCAATTCCATAAAAAGTTAATCATTAAAAATATTACCAAAATAGAAATCTCAAAAATACTCAAATCAATAT
Source organism: Melinopterus prodromus (assembly GCA_964023965.1). Classification (NCBI taxonomy): domain Eukaryota; kingdom Metazoa; phylum Arthropoda; class Insecta; order Coleoptera; family Scarabaeidae; genus Melinopterus; species Melinopterus prodromus. The sequence goes on along the minus strand of OZ030394.1, from coordinate 35,749,723 downwards.
ACTCAACCACCGTTCTTCAAAACAAAATAATTACACCCCATTTAAAAATATTCTAAGCAATGTTTTCTCTTCACCTTTTCTATATATCTTAATATTTTTTACAATTCGTCCTTACTAATAAAAAAAAGGCTAGAGGAGATGTTCTTTATCAAACAGTTTATTTTATATTTTCTCTCTTTTCTAAATTTATGCAAGTTTTTAGTAGGTCAAATCTGATGTGGTAAATAGGATAGGCAATTAATTATTTACCACCCTATGTCGCTGAAATTTGTATAATTTAATAAATTATCTCTACTTCAAATGAATTGATATTATGTAAAACTTCCACGTTTTTCATCTTCGTAAGACTATAATGGAATAAGTTTAATATAACTTATAAAAACAATAACTGAACTAAACTTTAACTGGCAGTGATTATTTCAATTATTCTATTGATACTCTGACACAGCCCATATTATAATTTACTTTTATAATCTACATATTTCTGTCACCATTTTAATGTCCCATAATAATTACTTTTTAAAGGTTTTCGCTCGTACACTTTTCCACGGATTTCTTTCTCTCTATCTTCATATTACTCCAATACTGCTGTTTTCGCGTTTCTCAAACATTTCTATTCATATTATCTGGTCCAAATCGCAGACTTTTCAAGCACGTTTTCCACGTACTCCTCGTTGATCTTGCATTGGGCCACACAGTCTTCATCGAAGATTTTTGTTGAACTGGCTACCTAGTAAATTGGTAAAAAATAAAATTAAAATATGAATTTAATAAACAAATAAATCCCCATGATATTTGTTTGTTTTTTAAAAGTTTTTCTGAGTAAAAAGATTGATATATGGTTATTTTGTTACAAAAGTTTGAAATATTAGCAAAATAAAGGAAAATACAAAATGAAAATTCATATCAAACTATGCAAAAGCGAAAACAAAATAAGTAAAAAAGGAAACCATAAAAATAATAATTTTAAGAACAAATAAATCCATAAATCTGAATAAATATGAACAAAATAAGCAGATTCTGTTGTTTTCACTTTGATCAAAAAAATTACACATCAAAATACATACCAAAGTTGCACACTTCTCAATGTTTTTTGAAGGTTAGACTCGTTGACGTATCACCATTTGTCGATCTTTCGCTTTCGGCAATTCAAGCATTAATTCTCTTGGACAATTCAGGGATGCACTTTGAACTTTGCCTTCGTGCGACTTCCTTGGTGCCTTCCGGAGAGGTTACTGTGAACGTTACGCGTGAAGAAGCTCTTCGAAGTGTCATCGTCACATCGACAACGTCAACTTTAACGAAGCGCATAAATGTCCCTCTTCGGTTAGGCCCTTCCACCAGAATATATTCAGTCCACTGTCACTTTCCGCCCCTCTAAACACCCAACCGCCATCTCGATATACTCTACGATGGCAATTTCGGTGAAAGAACTTGCTTTCGTCGATTTCTACAATCATGGATGTGCGATCTTCGTTTAGGCCACCAATTCTCGCAGGGTTATCATCGATTTCACTCGGAAAGTCTATTACCGTGTAAATAGAATCTGGTCCAAAGTTTACCTTTTGGGCAATACCGTTCAGAGAGCTATTCCTCGTCTGTATGTAAATCTTTTGCACAAGCTTTGCTATAGCCAAACGAACCTGAAAAAAAGGAATTGGTTCTATTGATGGTCGTACTTGCATATTTATTTAATACAACAAAACAAAATCCACAGGTAATCTAACCTCAAACTTCTTCCGTGCAGGAAAATGGTGTTTAAGCCAAATCAGGCTTCTCTCTGACACAAGTCACTGTCTTTTAACGTATCACTTGAATTAAAATGCCCGGTAACCAGTAATAAACACCTAGAAAAGGCTCTAAACACCATCTGCTACTTATACGTTGTTGTATTGATACTCACTTGAACCACAAACGTCATCTCAATGGTTCTTCTTCTTCTTCTTCTTAGTTCTTTGGTATATGGACCCTGTTATAGCCATTCAAACGGCAGTCGCAGCTAATGTAGATGAATATTTATATGCATTGTAATTCCTTGTATATGCGGTATACCGTATATGCCATGTATGATCTAAGCACAGAGGGATCTTACTTAGCTTTGTCACGCGGACTTGCCTTGGCCTTGCAGTTGCCTTACATTTTGCATGGTATGGTTATGTTATTGTTTTGACAGATCGGTTACGGTAGTACCAACCGACTTAACTTAGGGCCTTTTCATATGCAATGATAGTTGTCAATTCGAGCTCCTAAAGGCACTCAATCTCTAAAATCCACGTACCTAAAATCGCAAAAAACATTCGGTTTAGTTAAACAATAAATATATCAAAATACGAAATATGATTGAGGTCGGGTGGAATACCTACATTTTTACGCTACGAAAAGCCATGCTTTCCCCCGGCACATGTCCATTATTTTCCGTTGGAAATTCTTCAAACTAAAACTTATTATAGTCGCGTAGTTACCCGGGAACGCCTGCGACAACATTTTATAACATTTTCTGGCCGCTTTTTTAGCCATTTAGACCAAAACGATTGCAGTAAGACGAATAGCGTTGTCATTTTCAGCATGATACAGAGGATCTGTCAGTTTATTGAGCCGTCGTCATGGAGACTCTAGTAGAAGTACAGCCACAAATCGATATGCATAAATTGACTCAAATTGAAGGAAATAAATTCGAAAACTTGGCAAAATATCGACAAATAGATTGGCCTACGCGATAGAGCTTTCTGTTTTGAGCAATAAATGTCGCGGTTGACCGCCCATCGTTGCTTCTCCTAGGATCCTTTGAAAACACAAAGGGTTAAATTTTCGGGCAAGTGCCGAACGGAGTGTACCCACTCCAAATAATTTTTGCAATGTAATTCAAACGGCGAAATTGCCGTACGTCGATTTTTCGCTAAAAATTAAGAGAAATGGGCGCTAAATCCGCAATTCGCGAGTCTACACAGCAGCGAAACGGCATTTTGAAGGCAAAACCGCGGCCGCGGCCGTGGTTTTGCGGTTTTCGCGAAGAAGGACGCGAAAATCCAGCGTTTAGACGTCGATCATTTGTGTTTTAGTTATTATGATAAGGTATTTAGTATCGTATTTTTCATTTTGTTCAATAAATTAGATAACCATTTAAAATCATTTTTAATTTTCCAATTACTTATTAACTTATTTAGGTTATAATGTATTGAATTTATATGGATAACAAACAGGTAAGTATATACACTAATTATTATTGTTTGCAGAAATTGCCAAATATTTGCAATTTCAATGCCATAATGTTGGAAAATCTTGTGTCGATATTGGTAATAATAGCAATGAAAGAATAAGATTGCCCAGTGGTGCATTGATCCTCCCTGCTTGTCTTCATCTTTCTATATTTTTAAATTAATTCAGTTATATAGAATATACATTCCTGACCTGCGAATAATTTTGGATATATCATACATTACATTATTACTACTCTTAGCTTTATGCAGTTAATATTTACAGTAGGCAATTGAATTTTTAAGATTATACATTTTCTAAAAAGCTTTAATTATATTTCGGCAATTTTTAATTAATTCTTGCGATACACAAAAAAATAATATTCGTTCTTATTTAAAGTAATATATATGATTTGTAGATTTCAAACAATTCACATGACATTTATGACTAAATAAAAACCTTAACAATTTTGTAAAAGGATAAGATTAATTATGATTTTAATACTCACCTTGCCTGAAATACCATAAATAACACCTATATAAACAGCATTAGTTTATTGAGGATCTACATACATGTATTTCTTATTATTGTACTTTGTAGAGTATAAACAAATTAGATGTGCATCTAGCAGAAATACTTGTTGGTTGTCCGGCTTTGTAGAACAAGTACTCACATGTATACAAGAATAAAATAAAAGATATTTGCAAAATTGTTTTATTGTTAATAAAAATAATTTTTGCCGATCAAGTACAACAACGATTCAAGCGTTAAGGGAAAATATAGGACAAAGGCAAAAACAAGTGACAGTGGCCAAATAGAGCAGGAACCATGGCATCGGTTAAAAACTAAGTTTTTTGGATAGTGTTTATGCTCCCAGAAAGAAGATATAGCTGTATTTTACCTCTACATTTATACTAGATTTATAACCTTCGGTTTAAACTTAAAATTAATATTTGTTGTTAGCAAATATACCTATACATACAATTATACAGCCCACACAATGATTTGGTGACTGGAAATTTTGGCTATAGCAGCAGATAGAGAAAATAGCCGAAATCAGATTAGCCACATCAAGGAATTGCATTATTTACAGAAACAACTTTACAATGGTTCAATAGCACATTATGTGATGGCACCATTAAAGAAATTTAAATTATACTACACAATGCTGTAAAGATTGTTAAATAAATTATGTAGTAAGACAAATATATATTATAGTATTAAATAAGTCTCGCTGTGTTGTTTAGAACCAAAACAACCTTTAATAATAATATTATCTTTTTCTTCAATCTGCATTTATTTTAGATGATCTAAGTTGAGCAAAATCAAGGACAAATTAAAAAAAGAGAGTGCTATAATTAATAACTAAGAAATAATAACTAACTAACTACTAAACTAGATATAAAAATAATTATAATAGCATAATAAAAGAAAAATAAATAAATAATTAAAGCCGATTAAGTATAAGAAATCTACATTTGGGATCAACACTTCTAATAATATATTATTTAATTTTTAAAACAAGCGAGCCAAGTTTCGAGCTTCTCCAAAGATTGTACGGGTACTACTAGACATTTTATAGATTTAGAAGAGGAGTAAATTAGTAATTTATCACGAAGGGTATTGCAAGCTCAAGTCTTGAAGAGCAGGGTAGTACTGTAAACAAAACTCAGAAATCTCTTGAATGCTCCTTGTTATCAATCACAGAACTACGAACTAAAACGTTGCTTATGTGGTGATCTGAAAAATACTTTGTGTAAAACATTTGCACAATTTTTGATATAGTTTAGACATCTCACCTTAAGATTATAACAGCTACATCATTATCAGTATAAACTCGCTAACAAGAGTCTGAACGTTCATCTTCATATTAAACCTCAACGACTTACGATACACATTGATGACAATAGTTTCAACACCATCTTTGCCTTCACACGTAGAAATATTATACCTTCTTTAAACTGCCCTTTCTTGGTAGCAAATAATTATCACTGAAACCTTAGCTTGTACTTTGTAGTTCCTGTATTCATTTCAACGACTGTTTGCTTATGTATATTCTCCGGATTGCCTGTAGCGTAATTCGAAACTGTGGTATATGTCGATAACCATTATTACCAACTGCCAACTGCATTGCCACTCTGTAAGTTTTTAATTTAAAAATCAAGTCTTTGATGATTAAAAGTATTTAGACGTACCCAATTCATCTTTTTTGTCGCACTGAGAAAATGTAAACAAATCGTAAACTTTTCAACGGCTGACCTGAAGCTGATTCTGTGTTGGTTACATGCACCACTCGTTTTTACCATATACATACATTCCTCTGCTGCGGTATGTAAATATTTTAACTGCGTATCGCACCATGAATGTTGAACACAGCGTAATAAAAGATTCGGTATACCAAAGATTCTGCTACCGTAGACATTTTCTGTAACGACGAATGTTACATAACCTCGAAAGGTTGGTACATTCGAACAGCTGTTCGCATTCCCATGCATTGGAGTTTGGAGTTGTTTATATTTGGTAACTATCTGCACTATGATCTTCACGAAAATCGTACCTCAGCCACAAATATAGGTATAACTAACGGTATATGGTTATGTGTTGAATGTTGTGATATAATTTAAGTGAACCACTGAAACCTTAGCTTTTAATGTCACCTAAAAAAATCTATTAGTGATTAAATATAATGTTTTTATGAATGGTTTACCTTCTATAAATATACGCCCCCGGGACCGCTGGTTGCAACCTGACATTTGACAATTCACAATAGTGTGAGTCTGTTGGCAATGGTTGCCAACTCACGTTTCCTGCCAACCTTGAAAATATACTATATAATTTTTAATTTTAATCAAATATCATTACATTGGCGTTCCGACATGCTCACACATTAAAAATATTGTGGTCGCCGCAATAAATGATGAATTACAAAAGCGCAATCACAACCGGTGTTTTTGAAATCAGCTGATGCCGGGACGGCCATTTTGATGTCGCCCAGAGTGGACAAACTCTGGCTCCGGCCGGCCAGAGTGCAAACTCTAGCACAAATTTGGTCACGCTGTACTCTCGCTGCCAATCTCGCGAAAATCTGTGTTCCACTCTACTCTATGCAATAGAGTAGCGTACATTGTGAATGCCGCTTAATAATCAAGTACGCCACATATTACTCCCCCAGCAAAAAAAAAAAAATAACACATCAAATAAACAGGAAAATCGAAACACAAATTAGACGAAATCGAAGGAAACGGTTTTGCGTTTTCGCTGAGAAGAAACGTTCGAAAAAGTATCAAGTGAATCACAATTTGTAGATAAAAATTTGTTATCTAAAATAAAAGCAGGTTTCAAACGATCTATGCTGATAGAACAATTTCTGTTATTTTTCAAAATAGTAAAAGACTTGGGAAATCTGTTAATTACTTTAAAAGGACCTTCATATCTTGGAGATAATGAGGATTTTTTGTTTTCAATTTTAAGAAAAACGATATCTGATTTAGACAAATCTTTATGCACAAATGGTTTAAAACAAGAATGGTGATGAGTTTTAGTCGGTTGTAAATTTGCAAAAATTTCGCGTAAAATGATTAATAAAGGTAATGTATCCAAATCATTTGAGGTTGAATCAAAAAATTCTCCGGGAAGACGTAAAGGTTGACCATAGACTAAATCTGCTGAAGAACAGCCTAAGTCCTCTTTAAGAGAGGATCTTAAACCTAAAAGAATAATTGGTAGATCGTTTTTCCAGTGAGCCGAATTACCCCTAGCGATAAAAACTGATTTAAGTGTTCTATGAAATCTTTCCAAAATACCATTACTTTGTGGGTGGTAAGACGAAGAATGAATTTGTTTTGATCCAAAAAATTGATTAAATTTAGAAAAAAGTTGTGATTCAAATTGTCTACCTTGGTCATGGGTAATAGTATGAGGAATGCCGAAACGAGAAAAATAATGCGTTAATAGCGTGTCCGCTATTGATGAAGCTGAAATATCATTGAGTGGATATGCTTCTGTCCACCTTGTAAAACGCTCAATGACCGAAAGTATATATGATGAACCGTCTGAAGGAGTTTAAAGGACCAATAATATCTATGTGAATATGTTCAAAACGTCCTTTAGGCGTATGAAATGTTTGTAAAGGTGATTTCGTGTGTTTATGTACTTTAGAGGTTTGACAATTTAAACAAGCTTTAGCGAAATGATAAATGTGTGAATTCATTTTAGGCCAGAAAAATCTAGTTTTAATTAAATTTTGAGTAATTCTAATTCCCGGATGAGCAATGTTGTGAAAATGTGAAAATATGACCAAACGCAAAGAAAACGGAACGTAAATACGCGGAGGTGAAGAATTAATTTCACACCACAATTGTAGTTTTGAAAAAGGAAATTGCCTTTGAGCAAGTGTAAATTTAGTGGTTTCAGATGATTGTTTTGATAAAAGAAATTGAAGTTGTGTATCTTTGTTTTGTGCTGTATGTATATCTTCCAGACTAGGGTACTTCGCAGCTACTGCATCTACTTCTAATCTGGTTAACGTGTCAGCGACAATGTTGGAATTACCAGTTATGTATTGAATGTTAGTGGAAAATTGTGTAATGTAGTTGAAATAGCGAGATTGCCTTGGTGTTTTCTCTGTCCTTGACGAAAGTGAATTGATAATAGGTTTGTGATCTGTGAAGATAGTGAAATGATTGCCTTCAAGAAAATGACTAAAGTGTTTAATTGCTTCATAAATTCCTAAAAGCTCACGGTCAAAAGTTGAATATTTAATTTGGGTTGGTGAAAGTTTTCGAGAAAAGAAGGCTATTGGTTGTCGGTTGTCATTAAAAATTTGTTCTAATACTGCGGCAATAGAAGTGTTAGAAGCGTCAGTGGTTAGACATAATTGAGCAGTTTTACAAGGATGAGCAAGAAAAACAGCATTGACAATTGCATCTTTAGCAAATGAAAAACTGTTTTGACATTCCTCAGACCATGATAACAATTCTTTCTGTTTAGAAAGACGAGTGCAAGTCGCTAAATGATATAAAGGTTGTAGTAATTTGGAAAAATTTGGAACAAACCTATGATAGAAATTGATCATACCTAAAAATCGTTCTAACTGCTTAATTGTCGCAGGAACAGAAAAATGCCTAATAACCTTGATGCGTTCATCAGAAGGACGGGTGCCTTTTTGGGAAACATTATGACCAAGAAAATCTAAAGAACTAACACCAAAAATACATTTTGAAGGTTTGATGTTGATACCATAGCTATCAAGTCTCTCGAAGAGCTTCGTTAAATGAGAGATATGCTCTTGTTCAGATCTACTGGCAATTAGAATATCATCAAGATATACGAAAATAAAATCTAATCCAGTAGTAACTTCGTTAATAAAACGCTGGAAAGTTTGTGCTGCATTACGCAAACCAAAAGGCATTCGTGTGAACTCAAATAAACCAAAAGGTGTGGTAATTGCAGTTTTGAAGATAGCTTCTTCAGCTGTCGGTATGTGATGGTAAGCTCGAACCAGGTCAATTTTAGAAAAGATTATACAATTGTGAATATGAAGATTGAAGTCCTGGATATGCGGAAGTGGATATCTGTCAGGAACTGTAGAAATATTAAGTAATCTGTAATCACCACAGGGTCTCCAGTCATTGCAATCTTTTTTAGGAACCATATGTAAAGGTGAAGTCACTGAAGGCGAGGATGGTCTACAAATCCCTAAGGAGACCATCTGTTCGAATTCAGATTTTGCAATATTAAATTTCACAGAATCCAAGCGACGTGGACGACAGAAAGGTAAATGATTGTTTGTGTAAATATGATGACGAATTGAATGTTTGACCGGTTGAGTAAAATCAGGTGATGAGAATAAATTTGGAAAGTTCATTAATAATGTAGTGTATTTGGTTTCAATAGCAAATAATTTTGGAGTAACAACATTAGAAGGAATTAAATGACCGAATGATGCCAAAGTAGTAGTAGTATCAATTAATTTGCGATTTTTAATGTCTACCATAATTCCAAATTTATGAAGAAAATCAGCTCCGATAATAGGTTTTGAAATATCAGCAATAGTAAAAACAAAAGGAAAATTTCGACGCAAATTTAGTGAAACAGTTAACATCTTTTTTCCGTAAGTTTTAATGATTGATCCATTAGATGCAGCAAGAGGAGAATTAATATCCGAATGCAAATGTAAAAATGAATTTCTAGGAATTACTGAAATATCAGCTCCGGTATCAATAAGAAAGTTAAGTTTATTTATTGGATCAAATATAAAAAGACGTAAACTGTTTTGTTTAATTTGTTCATGATTTTCAATAAATTTAGAATTATAAAATATTTTAGAATTGTTTGCTGTTGAAAACTTTATCCGTTTTTTGGAAATTGACCTTGAGATGCTTTCTGTTGTGTACAAAAATTGATAAAAAGAGCACCATGGACCGCTACACTTATGCGCTTCATTAGCGAAGTTTCTATGATAAAAACAAATAGAAGGACGATTACGTGAAGGAGAAAAATTTCGTGAAAATGGTCGATTTCTAGAAGAAGAACGAGACCGTTTACAATTTTCACAGTGATTGGATTGTGGAAAAGTATTCAAGTTTGCCAGCCGATTCTGAATAGAATGTATCTGCCCTTCCAAAAATAACTGCTTCGCAGAAAAACCCTGAAGCGATGGCATCAATGCATCCACAATACTTTTGACCAAGTCGCTTTGATTTGAATTAATGCTTTGAATTGAAGAAGATGCCAAACTAGACTTATCAAACGCAGAAATTTTATTTGAAAGAGAAGAAGTAGATAATGATTCCCAAATCTTGTCCGCAATAGGTAAAAGATCATTTACGTTCTCCTTTCCTGAGGCAGTTAACGCAATCGAAATCGTCTGTGGCAACCTTCGTCTCCACAGTTTAACTAAAAGTTCATCACTAACCATTTGCGTACCACCAACAGTGGTTAACATCCCCCGATAAAAATCAGAGGGTTTTTGATCGCCTAACTCAGATGACGAAAGCAATTGCTCTAACCGTTTTTCGTGTCTGAACGAAAGTCTTGATATTAAAGTTGTTTTAAGGAAATTGTACATGTCAGTCTGAGGAGGATTAGAAATAACATCATAAATATTGGATATGACATCTAAAGGCAAATTGGCTATAACTAAATTAAACTTTGTTCTGTCAGCATGGATGCGTGACAGCGAAAATTGTGCTTCAATCTGCATAAACCAAATTTCGGGTTTAGAGGGCTAAAAAGGAGGTAATTTAACTGAAGAAATGTTCTCTACTCTAATGGGTTCTAAATCATGGTTATCTAAAATACTTGTGTCGGTCAAAATACTAGGCTGAGTTGTCATAATGACGTTAATTTAGAAAAATTGTCAAAAAATGATAGATTTACCTGAATATTCGATGTGAAATTATAAGGGAGAGAGAGAAATATGCAGAATAATCAAAATATTACGGTTGAGCAGTCGTCTTCTGAAGTCCACGATGTCGTCAGGGATCGGCAATAAAGCGTTGAAGTCTGGAACTCGATGATGTAGCGACGGAATTAGTTCAACGTCCGTGTAGCGTCTACGTTGATCTCGACGTACGCGTAGCTTCGAAGATCAAAATTTTTCAGCTTCGGTCCTCTAAAATCTGCGTCAGGTTTATCGTCGGTCCTCCAAAAACAGCGTCTGGTTCAAAATTTGCGTCAGGTTCAGCGTCGGTCTTGTAAAAACAGCGTTGAGTTTAACGTCGGGGTCACCAATTATGTGGAAGTTTACCACATAATAAAATAAAATTTAAAATGATGAATGAGAATTATTTAATTATTAACGTTAGCAAGAGAAAACACAGAAAAGATGTTTATCGCTTCTAATTTAAGGGAAGAATGAATACATGTCAAAAAATAATAAACTCGTTTCTTAGAAACTAAACTAACTACTTGATCATAAAATTTGCTAAAATGCGCAACCGTAATAATCAAGTACGCCACATATATATATAATATATATATATATATATATATATATATATATATATATATATATATATATATATAATTTGATAATTTAATGACTGTATGTTGTTATTATATCGGAAAACTTAGTGGGAATTCAGTCAAAAAACGTTTTTTCTTTTTTATATTTTTTATTCCATATACCAATATTTCGGACTAATTTTAGTCCTTCCTCAGGGTTCTAAAATGTTTAATAATATATTAAAATTATATATAACTACCTATAATTAACACAAACCGGAGAAACTTAGATAATAAATGTAAAAATTATGAGAGATGTCATAAAACAAAGTTAGAAAAGTTTATAAACAATAAAAGGCCTACGTTAAAAAGTATAAGTATGAAACTAGACACTAAAAAATAACCTAAATAGGAATTAAATGACATGAATGACATGTATCGTGTCACAATTCGTTTATATTTGTAGGATGGATGTCTTTAAATTTAAGGAGATAACTATAAATTTCGCTTAGATTACTAATGTCAGTTTTTTTGTTCATCGTACAACGGTTATCATTTATATAATACATTTCCAGAAAAGAGCGCTTGAAAAAATTAGTTTCACTGTCTAGAACTTCTATATTTTGATAATCCATATTATGTCCGAGAGAGTTAACATGGGAAGCTAAAGCACAAGCGTTTGGTTTAATTCTTGAATCGCTTTTATGTTGTGTAATTCTTCTCTTTATGTGTTGAGAAGTCTGTCCAATATATTCCTTTGGACAGACACTACATGGAATTTTGTAGATGACATCAGAACGCAACTCTAGCGGTAATGGATCCTTTACTTTTGAGAACAATGACCCTAATCTCTTTAGTGTTCTACGACCAAATGATAAATTTTGATCCTTGAATATTTTGATAAGATTTGGAGTAAGTCCTGCGATGTAAGGTAATACTTTAAATTTAGTTGAACCAGTTCTTCTTGTTATCTCATTATTTGTTGGTGTCCGACTACTAAAAAGTAGCTTCCTAATAAGAGCTTTTGGATAAGAATTTTCTTGTAAAATATTTCCAAATTTGTGCAGGTTTTTGTTTACAAGGGAAGGATGAACAATTTTTGAAATTCTTTGCTTTTGAGCTAAAATAAAGTTCTTCTTGATGTTCATTGGATGGTAAGAATGAAAATTAATGTATCGTAAAATAATAAAATAATTCTTGACTGGTATCAAAAACCCACCAGTTCTGGACGATACATTAATTTTCATTCTTACCATCCAATGAACATCAAGAAGAACTTTATTTTAGCTCAAAAGCAAAGAATTTCAAAAATTGTTCATCCTTCCCTTGTAAACAAAAACCTGCACAAATTTGGAAATATTTTACAAGAAAATTCTTATCCAAAAGCTCTTATTAGGAAGCTACTTTTTAGTAGTCGGACACCAACAAATAATGAGATAACAAGAAGAACTGGTTCAACTAAATTTAAAGTATTACCTTACATCGCAGGACTTACTCCAAATCTTATCAAAATATTCAAGGATCAAAATTTATCATTTGGTCGTAGAACACTAAAGAGATTAGGGTCATTGTTCTCAAAAGTAAAGGATCCATTACCGCTAGAGTTGCGTTCTGATGTCATCTACAAAATTCCATGTAGTGTCTGTCCAAAGGAATATATTGGACAGACTTCTCAACACATAAAGAGAAGAATTACACAACATAAAAGCGATTCAAGAATTAAACCAAACGCTTGTGCTTTAGCTTCCCATGTTAACTCTCTCGGACATAATATGGATTATCAAAATATAGAAGTTCTAGACAGTGAAACTAATTTTTTCAAGCGCTCTTTTCTGGAAATGTATTATATAAATGATAACCGTTGTACGATGAACAAAAAAACTGACATTAGTAATCTAAGCGAAATTTATAGTTATCTCCTTAAATTTAAAGACATCCATCCTACAAATATAAACGAATTGTGACACGATACATGTCATTCATGTCATTTAATTCCTATTTAGGTTATTTTTTAGTGTCTAGTTTCATACTTATACTTTTTAACGTAGGCCTTTTATTGTTTATAAACTTTTCTAACTTTGTTTTATGACATCTCTCATAATTTTTACATTTATTATCTAAGTTTCTCCGGTTTGTGTTAATTATAGGTAGTTATATATAATTTTAATATATTATTAAACATTTTAGAACCCTGAGGAAGGACTAAAATTAGTCCGAAATATTGGTATATGGAATAAAAAATATAAAAAAGAAAAAACGTTTTTTGACTGAATTCCCACTAAGTTTTCCGATATATATATATATATATATATATATATATATATATTTAACTTTAGATTTTCACGATCGTTATGTATATGTAAAAAGTTTTCGGTCATCTCGTGTAGAAAATAAACTTTATTTGCAACGTTTCGACAGACTCACATCTGCCATTATCCAGCGTTTAAAACTAACTACAAAACTTTAAATTGAAACTGGGCATGAGATTAATTTTGACAGTGCAAAGATAATTTCGAAAGACAATATACAAGCGGTTCGGGTGGTACGTGAGGCAATAGAAATTGCAAAAAGGCCGAACAACTTAAATAAGCGTGATGACGCGCTAAATTTATCGTGTGTTTGGAAGCCGCTGCTAGAGGAAGTACGTTACGACCCTATATGTCATAGAACACTGAGGCACCGTGAAGATACACGGTTGGTGAATTCGACGGGCAGTGGCAGGGCTGCTTCATCAGTTACCATGACTGGACCCATGACACGCAGTCGCGCTCGTGCGACTATGGCAACCGTCATAGAGGAATAGAAGGCGAATGCATGTGACACTAGTTTGTTTGACATAGTTTAAAGTTTTGTAGTTAGTTTTAAACGCTGGATAATGGCAGATGTGAGTCTGTCGAAACGTTGCAAATAAAGTTTATTTTCTACACGAGATGACCGAAAACTTTTTACATATATATATATATATATATATATATATATATATATATATATATACTCAATTAATAAATTTTTATTGGCCGTGTTATTATATATGTAACAAGGTAAATATTTGGGAAAACGGCAAAGTTTTTAGTTTTTTTTTAATTTTCAATATTTCGCCTAAATTTTAGGCTTCTTCAGGAAATCTACAAGAAGGAACTTTTTTTTAAACAAGAATATAACAAATTTATCGATACTTACTAAAATAGCTATAGACTATAGGTACACATATAACTTTTTTAAACTTGTGACAAATGTCAAACAAAATACTTCATAACGACATGAAATAAAAATAAAAATGTTATCAATATATCCATGAAAAAATAATAAATCAACCAAAAAATTTTTTAACCCTTAAAAGATTTCAATAATGTTAATAAATTTTTTTAAATTATGCTAACATTTTCCACGTCTGTTTTAAAATTACAAGTATTTAATTCATTAATAAATAACATTTCCAAAAAATTTCTATTTCGTTGATTTTTACAAACACCTAAAATTTTAATATTTTCAAAATCAAATTTGTGGTTGTTTTTAAAAACATGTTGCGCTAATGCACATCTTAATTTGGTAGTTTTGATGTCCGACTTATGTAAAGAAATTCTAGTTTTTAAATAGTTGCCAGTCTGACCAACATAAAATAGATTACAACCAGAACAAGGAATAGAATAAACAATACCAGAATTTAAAGCCAAAGGTGTTTTATCTTTAACAAAAGAAAAACAACTATTAATTTTTAACAAATTATATTTTGCAAATTTAATATTATTACTTTTTAAAATTTTTGTTAAACTCGATGTTAAACCCATTATATATGGAATTTTTAAAAACAAAGGAGGTTGCTGAGGCAAGGGAACATTATAATTATGAATTGACCGAGAACCAAATAATAAACGATTAAGTAAATTTTTAGGAAAACCATTATTCAAAAATATCGAAAACAAAATTTTTAAATTTTTCTGTCGAAATTTGGAATTGCAGATTTTTTCTATTCTATTTTTTAATGCCAAAACTGTGTTAATTTTTTGATTTATTGAATGATATGAGAAAAAATTAATATATCTACCTGAATTTGTAACTTTTCTAAACCAATCTAAAACCAAAATATTTTCATCTGTTCTAATAATATTTATATCTAAAAAAGAAACACTAAAATTATTTTCTTTTTCAACAGTAAATTGAATATTTTTATTAAAGCTATTAAAACAAACTAAGGTTTTTTCAATTTGGTCCTCGGGCAACGCACAAATAATATCATCAACATATTTGTGAATTAGTGAAAAAGTGAACGGTAATTTTGGGATAATATCATCTAAAAGTTTATCCATAATAATATTTACCTTGTTACATATATATATATATATATATATATATATATATATATATATATATATATATATATATATATATATATATATATATATATATATATATATATATATATATATATATAGTAAGAGAACTTTTCTTGGGGAATCCAGCAACAACAATAATGGACGTCTATTTAATTAGTACGTTCTTTATTATTTACCAATATTTCGCATACATTGCATGCTTCCTCAGGGTCATCTGAAGGACAATAAATAAGAGAAACATTATGACTTATTGATAATTAGAGGTTATAATACTACTTACAATGCGAACGTCGGGTGAGAATTGGCGAAAAATGTACAGGACCCAAGCTTAACATCAATGGGAACTAATTACATAGTACTTGCAAGCCCACAACCACTGTTCGTTTATAACACGAGCACCGAAGGGTGCGTGTGTTCAAGCAAATGGCGACTGACAGAGTATACATGAATACCGCGTCAGAGCCCGGTTCTTTTTTCAAGCCGTGGATGCGAACAGTAATCGAAGGATTGCAAGCGGGAAAATTTGAAAAAGTAAATATGAAAATATAAATGGTGAATGACAATATTATTATAAAATTATCTAACTTATAACTATTGGGATTGTTACAAAAAGGTTTCAATGCTGAAGGCTGAGTGTTTAAGTATTGATATTATTGTTATTGTTGTTGGAGCGACCCAAGCTCAAAATATATGAATAAATAACATTAAGGTTGTTGACGTCAGATTTGAAATTCATATTGTTTGGAGTGTTATTAATTTCGACCATTTCCAAAAATTCCCTATTTTTTCGGTTCTGTACCGTCCGTCTGACCTCCACTCCATCAAAATCTGGTTCATGATTATTGCTAATCATGTGTGTGGCAAGCGCGCATCTAGTTTTTTTTGTTCTGATATCACTTTTGTGTAACGTTAATCTTTGGCTTAGCCATGTGGCGGTCTGGCCGAGGTAGACTTGATGGCAATCCTTACAAGGAATTGCGTAAATGACGTTGGATTTATATTTTAATTCTAAACTATCTTTCATCTTGCTAAAATAACTGCCCAAAGGATGGTAATTATAAAAAGCCACTCTGATTCTGTCGCTCGCAAAAACGCCCGATATTCGGTGTGCAATCTCGGGTAGGAAGGGAAACCTGAAGTATCTAAACTCGGAAGGCGGTTCAGCTCTCTCCTGTATGACTTGAATTTGAGTATTGAATAGAATTTTTTTTACCAAAGCTTGAGGGTAACCATTGTTCATAAATAAATTTGAAAGAATGTTGAGGTTGTTTTGCAGGAAAGTGGGGTGGCTGATTCTTGTCACCCTGTTCTTCATGCCTTTTATTAAATTAAGTTTGTGGCCAATTTTGTGATTAGAATAGTAATTGAGAAAACGACCAGAGTTAGATGGTTTTCTGTACCAGTCAATAATGATTTGATTTTGTTCATTTCTGATCACTTTAGTGTCCAAAAAAGGCACCCCTCTCTCCTGCTCTTCCTCTAGAGTGAACTGAATGTTCGGATAAAAAGAGTTGAAAAAATCGATCACTGAGCCGACTACCCGCTTAGGCAACCCACAAATCAAGTCGTCCACGTATTTTTTAATAAAAGAAAATTGAAAAGGTAATACTTTAATGATATTGTCCAAGCAAAAGTCCATCACTATGTTGGCAAGGATAGGGCTGATTGGAGACCCCATAGCCATGCCATCTATTTGAGGTCTCACGGCTACGCAGCTGAAGTCGAGTTTTCGGCCCGACAACGGTTAAATATAAAACATCAGCAAACCTCTACAGTCAAATGATACACTGCCTATGCGCTTCGAGGCCCGCCTTCAGCTATCAACAATAAAACGAAGAGCCACGCCGACATAAGACGAGTAATCCGAACAACCATAAAGGGGGAAATTTGAGTGGTTTGAAAAACTATAGTGAAGGAATAAAAAGAGATTACAATTTTTAAAAATGAAAGGATTACATAAACATAACAAGGGCAAAGAATCTATAAACAATTTAGAGAGAATTATACTGCTGAAGGCATCTAAACTACATTGCTGTTATTAGCACGATTCAAACTCAAGATGTATGAATAACCGACATTCAAGCTGTTGACATCTGATCTGAAATTCATGTTATTAGGTGTGTTATTGATTTCAACCATTTCCAAAAACTCTCTACTCTTACGGTTAGGCACCGTTCGTCTGACATCCACCCCGTCGAAATTAGGTTCATGATTATTATTGATCATGTGTGTGGCCAACGCGCATCTGTGCTTTTTTGTTCGAATATCACTTTTGTGTAATGTTATCCTCTGTTTCAACCAGGTGGATGTCTGACCCAGATACACTTGATCACAGTCCCTGCAAGGAATCGAATATACAACATTCGACCTGTAATCTAACTGTGTTTTGTCCTTAGTTCTAGTAAAATAATTACTCAGTGGGTGATAGTTATAAAAAGCTATTCTGAGCCTGTCGTCAGCAAAAACGCCAGATATCCTCGGGGCAATCTGCGGCAAGTAAGGAAATTTAAAAAACTTTAAGTTGGAGGGAGGCTCGGTTCTCTCATTGCTAGCCATGTCCTGGGTATTGAATATGATCTTACTAATCAATGCCTTAGGGTATCCATTATTGAGGAATGTGCTAGATAGAGATAACAAATTCTTTTGTAGAAAAATGGGGTTGCTGATCCTTGTCACTCTGTGTTTCATGCATCTAATTAAGTTTATCTTTTGGCTCATTTTGTGGTTGGAAAAATAATTAAGGAGCCTTCCGGAATTAGATGGTTTTCTATACCAGTCAATAGTGAGTTCGTTCTGGTCATTCCTGATAACCTTAGTGTCAAGGAAAGACACCCCCCTTTCAAGTTCTTCCTCAATAGTGAACTGGATATTAGGGTGAAAAGAGTTAAAAATATCGATCACCGAGCCAATCTCCCGTTCAGGCAACCCTACGATTAAATCATCAACATACTTTTTAATGAACGAAAACTCGAAGGGTAAGACTCTAATTATGTTATTTAAGCAAAAATCCATAACTATGTTCGCAAGGATTGGGCTGATCGGAGACCCCATAGCCACCCCATTCGTTTGAGAAAAGAACTGATTATTAAATGTAAAATAGCTGTGGTGGGTAATCAATTCTATGAGCTTGAAAAATGATGTTTTGCTAAGCTTGGTGTGAAGTGCTATGCGATCCCAATCTCTATTTAAAATGTGAGAAACCAGATCCAGTGGTATGTTCGTGAACAGAGAGACAACATCCAGCGACACTACTCGATGGTCACCAGGCAGCCGAAAATTCTGAAACTGTTCAACAAAATCGAAAGAATCGCGAACATCGTAATCACTTCCATCGGCGTAAGCATCAGAAAGGATCCCCGCGACCAATGAGGAGATGGAATAGGTAGGTGAATTCACACTGGAGACAATAGGACGATAGGGCACGTCAGGTTTGTGGATCTTAGGAAGGGAATACAGCTTAGGGCATGTGGAGCTGGTGTTATGTAGCTTATGATAAAGAGTCATATCTATTTCGTTATTGTCCTTTAGTTTTTTTATAAACGAATTAATTTCCCTTTGTATTTTGAATGTTGGGTCGTTTTCTATAGTTTTGTAAATGTTAGAATCACTTAACAGTTCGAAAGTTTTAGCCACATAATCATCCTTTTCCACAGCCACCGTAACTGCACCTTTATCAGCTTGTAAAATGTAAATATTGGGATTTTCTTTTAAGAATCTCTTACATTGTTCGATGGTCTCCTCCCAAACGCCCGGACCCTTTGAATTCTGTGTCAAATAGTTAGTCAACACATTAGTAAATTTAGCTCTGCGTATGTTATTGTCATCACCATCCAAGAACCCCAGAAGTAGCTCACCCTCAGCAAGAAGCTCGTCTACTCGTACCATTTTTTCCGTTATAGGAATACTAAATTTAGGCCCTAAAGACAAAAAATCCTTAATTTCCCGAGGGACACCCACGCTAGTGCGATCAACAAACCAGGCCGAATTATCTTTAAAATATTTGACTTTTTTTATGTTATTACACAGTAGGTTAAACTTATGTACATTCGACTCTCTAATCTTTTTGAAAATGGTTTCATGCTTATTGTTAAAGGTCAATTCAAAATCTCTAAAAATGTGAACGGGTACCATTTCTCTAGCTTTTTTCTTAAGTGTATCTAATTGTAACTTGTGACATTTCAAATCGGACAATGTTATTGAAATCTCTAAATTTAAAATTCTCTGCCCTAACCTTTCATTAAGTGTCGTCGCCTTTCTTCTCAATGAGCTGTCAGTGGTAGCTAATAAGCCTGTGATGTTCTTCGTGCCCTGGGTAATGTGCTTTGGACTGATTCCGTGTTTTCTGCAACGTAAAAGGAAACTTCTCCTGTTCGTCAGCTTTGCCAACTTCTCCGATGTTTGTAACCACTTCTTGAATGTGAGAGTGGTGTTCCTTCCGTAGTGATGTGTTATATTTTGAAAATACCCCATCATTAGAAAAATTAAGGACGAGTCTTTGCCGTTGAAGATAAAAAGTGAAAGACTTTTAAATTGGGGAATCCAGCAAACAATAATTGAAACGACTATATGTTTAGTACGTTCTTTATTATTTCACCAATATTTCGCATCAAACAGTATGCTTCATCAGGGTCATCTGAAGGACAAAGATAATTAAGTATACAATCTTAAAAAGTAACAAGGTACTTACAATTGAACGTTACGTGGATGGCTGGTAAAGCGTTGAACAGGACTTTCACAAAATAAATTAACAATCACGGCTACGCAGCTGAAGTCGCTACGTAGCTGAATTCAGGCTTATTAGCTACCACTGACAGCTCATTGAGAAGAAAGGCGACGACACTTAATGAAAGGTTAGGGCAGAGAATTTTAAATTTAGAGATTTCAATAACATTGTCCGATTTGAAATGTCACAAGTTACAATTAGATACACTTAAGAAAAAAGCTAGAGAAATGGTACCCGTTCACATTTTTAGAGATTTTGAATTGACCGTTAACAATAAGCATGAAACCATTTTCAAAAAGATTAGAGAGTCGAATGTACATAAGTTTAACCTACTGTGTAATAACATAAAAAAAAGTCCAATATTTTAAAGATAATTCGGCCTGGTTTGTTGATCGCACTAGCGTGGGTGTCCCTCGGGAAATTAAGGATTTTTTGTCTTTAGGGCCTAAATTTAGTATTCCTATAACGGAAAAAATGGTACGAGTAGACGAGCTTCTTGCTGAGGGTGAGCTAGTTCTAGGGTTCTTGGATGGTGATGACAATAACATACGCAGAGCTAAATTTACTAATGTGTTGACTAACTATTTGACACAGAATTCAAAGGGTCCGGGCGTTTGGGAGGAGACCATCGAACAATGTAAGAGATTCTTAAAAGAAAATCCCAATATTTACATTTTACAAGCTGATAAAGGTGCAGTTACGGTGGCTGTGGAAAAGGATGATTATGTGGCTAAAACTTTCGAACTGTTAAGTGATTCTAACATTTACAAAACTATAGAAAACGACCCAACATTCAAAATACAAAGGGAAATTAATTCGTTTATAAAAAAACTAAAGGACAATAACGAAATAGATATGACTCTTTATCATAAGCTACATAACACCAGCTCCACATGCCCTAAGCTGTATTCCCTTCCTAAGATCCACAAACCTGACGTGCCCTATCGTCCTATTGTCTCCAGTGTGAATTCACCTACCTATTCCATCTCCTCATTGGTCGCGGGGATCCTTTCTGATGCTTACGCCGATGGAAGTGATTACGATGTTCGCGATTCTTTCGATTTTGTTGAACAGTTTCAGAATTTTCGGCTGCCTGGTGACCATCGAGTAGTGTCGCTGGATGTTGTCTCTCTGTTCACGAACATACCACTGGATCTGGTTTCTCACATTTTAAATAGAGAATGGGATCGCATAGCACTTCACACCAAGCTTAGCAAAACATCATTTTTCAAGCTCATAGAATTGATTACCCACCACAGCTATTTTACATTTAATAATCAGTTCTTTTCTCAAACGAATGGGGTGGCTATGGGGTCTCCGATCAGCCCAATCCTTGCGAACATAGTTATAGATTTTTGCTTAAATAACATAATTAGAGTCTTACCCTTCGAGTTTTCGTTCATTAAAAAGTATGTTGATGATTTAATCGTAGGGTTGCCTGAACGGGAGATTGGCTCGGTGATCGATATTTTTAACTCTTTTCACCCTAATATCCAGTTCACTATTGAGGAAGAACTTGAAAGGGGGGTGCCTTTCCTTGACACTAAGGTTATCAGGAATGACCAGAACGAACTCACTATTGACTGGTATAGAAAACCATCTAATTCCGGAAGGCTCCTTAATTATTTTTCCAACCACAAAATGAGCCAAAAGATAAACTTAATTAGATGCATGAAACACAGAGTGACAAGGATCAGCAACCCCATTTTTCTACAAAAGAATTTGTTATCTCTATCTAGCACATTCCTCAATAATGGATACCCTAAGGCATTGATTAGTAAGATCATATTCAATACCCAGGACATGGCTAGCAATGAGAGAACCGAGCCTCCCTCCAACTTAAAGTTTTTTAAATTTCCTTACTTGCCGCAGATTGCCCCGAGGATATCTGGCATTTTTGCTGACGACAGGCTCAGAATAGCTTTTTATAACTATCACCCACTGAGTAATTATTTTACTAGAACTAAGGACAAAACACAGTTAGATTACAGGTCGAATGTTGTATATTCGATTCCTTGCAGGGACTGTGATCAAGTGTATCTGGGTCAGACATCCACCTGGTTGAAACAGAGGATAACATTACACAAAAGTGATATTCGAACAAAAAAGCACAGATGCGCGTTGGCCACACACATGATCAATAATAATCATGAACCTAATTTCGACGGGGTGGATGTCAGACGAACGGTGCCTAACCGTAAGAGTAGAGAGTTTTTGGAAATGGTTGAAATCAATAACACACCTAATAACATGAATTTCAGATCAGATGTCAACAGCTTGAATGTCGGTTATTCATACATCTTGAGTTTGAATCGTGCTAATAACAGCAATGTAGTTTAGATGCCTTCAGCAGTATAATTCTCTCTAAATTGTTTATAGATTCTTTGCCCTTGTTATGTTTATGTAATCCTTTCATTTTTAAAAATTGTAATCTCTTTTTATTCTTTTTATTCCTTCACTATAGTTTTTCAAACCACTCAAATTTCCCCCTTTATGGTTGTTCGGATTACTCGTCTTATGTCGGCGTGGCTCTTCGTTTTATTGTTGATAGCTGAAGGCGGGCCTCGAAGCGCATAGGCAGTGTATCATTTGACTGTAGAGGTTTGCTGATGTTTTATATTTAACCGTTGTCGGGCCGAAAACTCGACTTCAGCTGCGTAGCCGTGATTGTTAATTTTAATTAAGCGGAATCGACTGTATATATATATATACTATATATGGAATATGACGTAAATAGAATCCAAGTGAGAAGTAATTTTTAAAATTAATTAAAAGGATACGGTCTCAGCCCGGATTCGAACCCGGGCCTTCTTCCTTGCCGGGGAATTGCTCTACCGCTGAACTACTGAACTACTGAAATTGGAACCAATTTCCACCAGTGTCCAATAGATGTCATGATAATAGTAGTTAGACAGCAACCCGTACTGTTACTATCGTTTGAAATGACGAATTAAATCTATAATATCCGACCGGGCTCAGTAGTTCAGCGGTAGAGCAATTCCCCGGCAAGGAAGAAGGCCCCGGTTCGAATCCGGGCTGAGACCGTATCCTTTTAATTAATTTTAAAAATTACTTCTCACTTGGATTCTATTTACGTCATATTCCATATATAGTATATTTAAACCGATTAAACCAGTTTCCTACTTTCCACTAGCAAGATTTGCGATTAACCTTGACATACCATGAACCAATTTCCACCAGTGTCCAATAGATGTCATGATAATAGTAGTTAGACAGCAACCCGTACTGTTACTATCGTTTGAAATGACGAATTAAATCTATATCCTCCGACCGGGCTCAGTAGTTCAGCGGTAGAGCAATTCCCCGGCAAGGAAGAAGGCCCCGGTTTGAATCCGGGCTGAGACCGTATCCTTTTAATTAATTTTAAAAATTACTTCTCACTTGGATTCTATTTACGTCATATTCCATATATAGTATATTTAAACCGATTAAACCAGTTTCCTATATATATATATATATATATATATATATATTGAAACACAACTTTATTTTAAAATTGTTTATTATTATTGGGCACTGTAGGCTTGGTCACATTTAACACAATTAAAACTTATAACTAAAAGTCACAAGGTACAACATATTAAAAAATCATTGAATCTTACGTTTCGACACTGTTTGTGTCTTGTTCACAGATAGACTGAAGTATTGGTGAAAAGTTTTATACATTTCAATACGTACATCCACACAAAACGACAATACAAAACTCGTTTCCACCGGGGACTGGTTTATCAAACAAATTCTCAAAACTGTACAAATTCTTCAAATCAAGGTTTTTTCGTTACATATCTGTTGGTAATATTAGTTTATAACAATTTAATAAATTTAAATCCGACCTGTCATTAACGGCGTCCTGTTGCTTTAAAATTTCTATTGTCTCTAATACACAACGAGCTTTCAAGTTATCCTCTTTTTTGAGCACTTTCACTTCACTAAAATTGAATTGATGTCCGGTGTCTTGTTGGTGTTTCTTTAACGCGGTTATGTTTTTTGCGTATTTGTGACCTTTTAACCGCTCCTCCAAAAGTTGTTCCGTCTGACCAATGTATACTTTTTTACAGCTACAAGGAATTTGGTAGACACAGTGAGAGCTTTTCAACAGTGGTGTAGGAGCTTTTAGTTTTCTGTACATAATGGACAAGTTGTTATTGTTTTTGTGAGCAACCTTAATATTGAATGGTTTTAGTATATGTCCTATCTTTTCTGATATTTGCCTAATGTAAGGAAGAGATATGTACTTAGGTTTTTCCGTGTGCGATTCCTGAATGTTTACTATCGTTGCATCTTTGTTGTTTTTATTAGCATTTTTTCTCTTTTTTATTATTTTCTCTATTAGATCTTTCGGGTAGTTGTTTTTTTGTAAAATGTTTCTAACCTTGTTTAATGTTTCATTTTGATATTTATTGCTAGTCAGTTTTATTGCTCGGTCTGCTAATCCTCTTATAACGCTTTCCTTGTATGCACGTGGTTGGGTTGAATCATAGTTTAAATATCTGTGTGATGCTGTTTCTTTTGTGTACCATTTAGTATAAACCTTCTTGTTATTTTGTATTAAGGTCATATCTAGGAAATTGATTTTGTTGTTTTTGTTTATTTCCATAGTAAATTGTAGTCTTTCATTATACTTGTTAAATGTTTCCAAAATTTCATTCTCTTTTCCTTTTGGTGCAGCAATGATGCAATCATCCACATATCGCTTAAAAAACGGGATATCAATGGATATATTTGATAGAACAGATTCCTCTAGTTCTTCCATTACCAATTGCGCTACAACACTTGACACAGGTGAACCCATTGCGCACCCAAAAACCTGCTTGTAAAATGTGTCCTTATGTTGGAAATAGGTCTGTGTTAATGTTATTTCTAATGCTTCAAAAAATTCTTTCTTTGGAAGAAAGGCATGATCTTCTATATCTGGCCATTTTTTGTTTATCGCGTCTTTCACCAATGTTATTGGTACATTGGTATATAGGGAGACAACATCTAACGAAATAAGGTGGTGTGATTCGTTTAACGATACTGTGTCGACGAAATCCTTAAAACACCACGAATCTTTAATA
Source organism: Melinopterus prodromus (assembly GCA_964023965.1). NCBI lineage: Eukaryota > Metazoa > Arthropoda > Insecta > Coleoptera > Scarabaeidae > Melinopterus > Melinopterus prodromus. The sequence goes on along the minus strand of OZ030394.1, from coordinate 35,724,446 downwards.
TAAAAGTTATTTTTCCCTACCACTTTTGCCGGTTTGGATATGGCGCCCGTATACGGGCGCCATATCGCCAAACTGTGCTAAATGTGATCGTAAGCGTGAACATGAACCATAGACAAATTTTTGGAGGACGCCATAAATATGAATATGTGGAGCAAATTCGTATACTTTAGTTCCGTGCTTGACCGTCGCCGCGGCTGGCGCTGCAACGTGTATACTGACTGCGTATACCTTCATACCAAGCCATCGATGATACGACCCCCAGTTGATTTGGCATCATCGGTAACTGGTGTCTAAACCGGTTTTGTTTGTTTCACCCTCATTTGTACGGTGTTGAGATAGAATAGTATCGACCGTACACGGTGTTTTCGACTGACCTCAGCGTTCGCTTAATGCAATGTATCAACATAGTGCGGTTGCCGGTTAGGTGGTATATTTAGGTGGTAAATTAAACTGTGGCGGTTTTATTTAAATGTTAAATTAATTTTTTCTAGTACACAGCACCATTATTGCGTAGCAAAAACGCATTATTGAAAAAAATATCTCCGCTGCCATGAGCTTGCGATCGGATACTGAAAGTTTGAGTTAGTATCTTCAGCTTTTTATTAAATGTAGGTTATAATAAATCAACCGAATTACGTAATACTACCATAGGTGCGACTGATATCAGCGAGTTATTTTTCTTTAATTGTCGCTTTCATGTATTGCGTATTTCATGTTACATGTTTTGTATCATTTTGGTATAATGTTAATTGTTTGGTAGTTTGTTAACTTGTTTAGCCGTTTTAATTTTGTTAAATTGTTGTTATTATTGGCAATTTATGACTACTACCGGGTGCAAAAGCATTGCGCCCTGTGTTTGAATGCTTATAACTCAGCAATGACTAAACAAAAAACATGCGTTTAACCCCCCTTTTATTTCCATATATCATGAAGACCATTTTAAGCCGTTCGCACAGTATTTTATATGCGTTGTATTGCGATTTTTAAATCGACCACCGTTTGCGACAATTAAGAACCGGTTATCGACTGAGTAGCCGGAGTTTAATCTATGTTGTATTTTTGTTATTATGTCGGTCTTTTAAAATTTTGATATTTTTAAAATAGCAGACGTATTGTTATTAATTTTTGGGAAAATGTATTATTTTAATTGTTTTTATATTATTTCTTATGAAAACATTGGTTCATCACGATAATGTTCATAGATGTTGCTGTTTTTTCCTCTATGTAAACAACTTTTTATCAGTTTGCTCGATGATGTACCAACGTCAACAATACTCTAACTGTATTTCCTAATTAAATTTTAAATAAGAAAGTGTTAATCAGTACCTATATAAAACCGGTAAGGATCACAACACAAATTAATAAGTGTGACCATATATCAAAACCGTGCAGTTTAAATTTTATAACAATAGTAAAAGTACTTTAATTATTGTATATTTTCTACAATTAAATAGTACAAATTTGTCCGTTGCGATAAATAAAAAATCTGCACGTATTTCGTAGCAGGTTTCGTGTCATGAAATGAACTTTTATTGCTTATTGATGGATACTAAACAATCGAAAGCACGTTTCATAGAAACCCTCTATTTTTAAGTTTTTTTACGACTTATGATGCTAATGTGTATCTTGACAAATCGTAATTTATTACACATCTTTCTACTCTATTGTGCAGTTAAAGCATTTGTCTGAAATAGTAAAGAAATGATGTCCAATCTTGACTACTTCAACTGTTAGGACACCAATTGACGTGTACTTACATACGTATATAAATAATTACCTGAAGATTTATATACCTACTTGTATACATATGATAATATTATGAGTTGCCTTGGGTGGCAATTTGGAATATTTATTTCATTTAAAAATTGCTGTTTTCATAAAGATATGTACATTCATATAAAACTATTAATGTAATATAATTACCAATAACAGCTAATCGGCTGTTGCGTTTCGCTCGCTAATGGTCCCCTTAACTAACAACTCAATTGTGATGCTATTCCAATATACGTATTAAGTAAAATAAGGCGATTCTTTTCGTCCTTATCGCAACTAAGATATTTGTTTTTTTAATAACATTGTTTGCTGCCTTTATAGAAATTTACTAATGCACAAAATCCAATCTATAGACTGGTTGTTAAGTTAACTTACATTAGGGGCAAAGTTTGATTTTTTTTGCCAGCTGGGAAAAAAGTCGAAATGACGAGCGTTTCTTTAAAATTGATAAAATCGGGTACTTTTCTTTCAGTTGTCTCGTGCTCTTGTGGCCTGCAGGCAAATTATTTTGAAAGTTATGTTATGTACAAATTATTTGGAAGAATAACAAACTTTATTTCAAATTTGTTTGTTAGTTGCTTTAGGGTTACGACTTATGACCCTTCAAAACCAGGGTTCAATACTTTTTCGACCGATAGTAAAGTTGATAGTAAAGTTGCGACTGTTATTTGGTATGTTTGATCCGTTTTTATTGTATTGCTATCATGTTGATTCCTTTTGTAATTTTAATACCTTAGGCAGTCTACATTTACTGACAAAATAATTGAATGAATAACATGGTCAGCTAATTGACACTGGAGCCCCGACAACCCAAGAAATGTCGTTTTTCGGTTTAATAATTTGAATGATAACGGTTTCCGAAATCCATCGGTTTTTAGAATATCGCAAAAACTCTTTTTTAATCCCCTATTCAAAAAAACCTGTGAGATAATCAGGACAATAGTTTTACATATAAAAAATAACAGCAATAATAATTACTATTTTGTATGTGAAAGCTAATAACATAAAGTAACAAATGATGAAATATTTATCTTAGGATACGAAATTTTGTAGATTACCGACTGAAAATGATGTCTCGTAGAGTAGTAGGGCTCCCAATCCCGGAAAAATATAATGATCCCGGGATTTCGGGATTAAAGGTTCTGTAATCCGGGGATCCCGAGATTCACGGAAACAAAACTTGCCGGATCAAAACGCCTGGAATGCCAAAAGTTACAAAATCCAGTCAGTAAATAGGTACACCACCTAAAATATACTTGATTAGACAATAACTTTTAACCCGAAACATGATCAACGTTTTCAAATGTTACCTTACAAGTAGAAAACCAAATCTGTCTGTTTAAAAGGTGTCAAAGGTGTCACATCAATAATAAACAAAACTCTAATAGATAATAACTTGCTCTTCCATCTTAAATTAGCTCAAAAATTTTACGTTTTCTGTAAAATGTTTAAAGAATTGTCACGGCAAAAGAAATAAGTAACAGTAAGAGTCAAATTTAATTTAAATTTTCATATTAACGACAATAAACATTTTGATGATTTTTTGTTTTCTTCTTTAAGACAAAATTGGAAAACTTTAGAATTCATACGTCATGGCTGCTTATTATGGAAATGGACAAACTGCTTGCATTTTAAATAACACAATCATTGCTTACAAAAAATACGTATAATGACTTTTATACCCGTTAACGCGTCTTCAAGTAAAGTGCTATTTATTGTTAAAAATTGATGAAATATTTAGTGCAACTTCTTACAACTTCTTAAAATATTAAATATCCAATTGTCATGAATAAAATGAATATTACTTGTATGTCTTTCGGTTTTGTTAAATATAGTTCAAATGCCCAACCCACATTTTAAAAATACATTTTATCTAAGTGCACATTTTAACAAAACTTGTTACTAAAAAAGCGAAAAATTCGATAATTGTGCAATAAAAAATTTAAAAAATGACAATATTACCGCTATGACAGCTGATCACAAACTCGAGGTGTTTTGAACCATGACAGAGAAACGTACCTAAATATTTTGTTTTTTGTTTCAAGTAAAATCCT